>JAAEAF010000703.1:0-243947 GCA_011037195.1 Triatoma infestans
AAAGAGGCACGGAAAATGTCTCTGATGCTTTCCAGCTCTGCGGAACCAACCACAACAATCCTTTTTAATGTTTTCACTATCTCTACTTGTTCATAGTGTGTTAACAGGAACATAACTTCCATGAATACGGAGCGTTGCGTGTACCAAAAAAATAACATACATGCAGTGTACAATATGCAATCATACATTCCCATCATTGTTTAAAATATTTTTATGAATACAACAAAATAAAATTTATTAAAAAAAAAAAAATGCATTTATCGTTCCCATAAAAAACAAAATCCACAAATTTTCCATTTAAACATTAATGCTTTTGTAAATAAATATAAAAATTTAAATTCACCGTTTCTTCGACATTTTTTGAGTTTTTTTTTAAAACACTTATACCGTCTAGAGAAGTCCTAATACTTACTGTAATACTTACAGTTTTTGACCAGATTATATCAATCCTATGTGTGCCACCGTCATTCAAGTTTATTTGTTGTTGTTCAATTCGAACAGTACCAGAACCAAAATCAACTAGTAATACTGGAAATCCATCTGATAATTCTAATGACATGAAATCTGTGAACAGAAAATACATTCACTTTATTCCTTTGTAGGAGTTCGTAGGTGGTTACTATTTTTGAATTTATAAGAAGATTCAAAGGAATATTACAGGACAAAGCAGAATAATCAATGAATCAAAATTGGCATTTATGAAATTTGTCGATGTTCGAAATTGGGGATCATATGAAACAACATCCCATACTCAATCATTCCATCTTCATACTCAATTCTAATTTATATACAAGTGTGAAAATTGATTTTGCCTTATCAATTTGTAATATCATACTGTTTATCAAGACATCCTGAAGATTCCTAAGAACCAAGGTCGACAGATGACGAATGAAATAGGAAACCACAAAATATAGCAAGTTATCACGGAAAAAAAAATTCTGATAATCTTCTTTTTTTGGTATTTTACACAAGAAAGTACAGCTGAGATGGCTGCCTGGACATGTAGGGATTGAGGTTAATGAGACAGCTGATCAAATGGCCAGGAACGGGGCAAGTACTCCGTTTTGTAGTCAGAGCCTGTCCTGGAGATAACCAGGGGAGCAGTACGTGCAACTATTGGAGACTGACTATTACCAAATTGCAATACGAAACCTTTGGTATACATTGCGACCTGAGGAGATGGTAACGCAAAAAGATCTAAAGCCCTTAAACTCCTTAGGAGTGGAGGGTTCACCTACTAGAAATTCGGGGATGGCACAATAAGCGGGGGTGGTTGCGGTGCCGGGGTATAGCCCAAGAACCCAAAGCGGAAAAATCTAAATCTAAATCTTAATCTTGGTATTTTAAATGTATTAAATTCTATGATTAAATTAATAGTTAAAATAATCATGGATATTATATTACCTTGAACATAAAAATCAGCATTTGGTCTAACAGTTGGTCCAACATAGAATACAAGTCCATTTGATTTTCTTGGCCTGAGTTCGAAAGAAAGATGAGAATCGGCGCATGATTCAATAGATTCATACAAAGCCCATCCATCACCATCAAATCCTATACTAACTATTTCACAATTTGGCCCATCAAAACCTTTTGGGCATATACACCTGAAAAACAGTGAATATAATCATTTTGATTATTTATTTATAAATTTGAAGTTTTTTAAAGTTCTTAGAAGTAGCCATTGTTACTGAATGTTTGCAGTAAGAAACCTGGCAATACGTATAAAAATATGTCTTCACTCCTAATAGAACAAAGGAAAAAAATAACAATTAAAAGTAATACAAAAGATTTACCCTTTGCCATTTGGTGCAGGAGTACCACCATTTTCACAAGACTGTAACTGTGGTGCGTCGCAAGAACAGTACGGATCGATTACAGCTTTAACTCCCACAAATGTTGTTGTGTTAGTATATACAGGACTTGGTACATTACTTTTATTTAGAAAATTTGAACATGAAGCTTCGCAATATTGTTTTTCAATCATACATTCATCAATTTTCACCATAAGGATAGTCACTCCAAGTAGCTTTTCCAGCTGGAAAAATGATGTAACATAAATTTAATTGCTGATTAAACATTTATTAATAATTCACATAAGTATACACATGTTGTCGCAGACTAGATAAATCAGAACTTTTTCTCGGAACCTGTTCATGCCAAAAAAAAAAAAAAAAAAAAAAAAAAAAAAATTGATACTTAAACATCAGTCGGCGTTCTACAAATGAAATGTGAATAATGAAATCAACCATTTCTACACTGTCTAGCGCAAAGACAAAGATCAGATAGAATTAACATAAAAAAATGAAGCATCTGCAACATCTCAATAATGTTGTAAGATGGGGACCTTACAATAGCTGTATATTCCAGGGGGTAAAAAAACACAAATGTATTTTTGAAAGCCTAAGAGGTAAGGTTTAAAAGGATAGTACAATCTTCTTTCAATTCCATGTAGAAATTCCGAGAAAAAGAGCTTGATCGGATCACTGTGTAATAATTAATTGGGATAATATCTTTTCAAGTTCATTTCATAAATGGAGACAAGTTCCATTTCATGTCATGCAACTGGGCGGGTTTAGCTTAGTGAGAGCGCACTGGACTTGGAACGCGGAGGTCTAGGGTTCAATTCCAGCTGAATTGGTCTTAGATTTTCTCATCTTAGGAGCCTCTGCAATTCATTGTCCGGTGATGGACAGTGTTATGTATAACGAGTGATCACTGCCAAGAACCCGGAAGTGTACTGAGAAGGCTCCGGGCGCCTTATAATAATAATAATATAATTATTAATAAAAATAAAAAGTCATGCAATTAAACTGAGTTTAATGAGTTAAATAAATGATAAATTTATTTCATAATCTGATGAAAAGTGCAATTCTTAATAATGCTAACTATTAACGTCTATGGTGGAAATGTACAACATAACAGAGAATTGGAAATATAATAGTGGAAGGCCTTCCAGGACCCCCAAAAATCAATTTTGAAAGAGCTTTTTATGTGCGAAAAGTATAACAAAAAACAAAAATTAAAATCGTTTTCGAGAAAATTGTGAAAAATTTAAACAAAAAAGGAAAGGGATTAACTCAGGTAGTGGTAGCGCGCTGCCTAGCAACGCGGAGGTACCCGGTTCGAGTCTAGCATGATGCCCTTGGACTATTTCTTCCTAGGAGCTTCTACAGCTCACTGTCTGGTGATAGATAGTGTTGACTGGAGCTAGAGAACACTGATCGGAGGCTGACAGTGCACTGAGAAAGCTGTAGGGGGGATAAGAGATCTTTCAGGTCGCAGTGCATATATCCTTAAAAAAATAATAAAGTGGCACTTTCGGTTGATTGATTTTTCAGGACTCTTTATGACACTGACGGAATTTCAAAAAGCTAAAAAATTAAAATTTTATTCTAGCAACAAGAGAAAATAAAATCGCCACTTTTCTATTGAGTGAAGGCTAATGCGAAGGCATTTGATCAAACTTACAAGATAGTAAGTTTTACACTTATAAGAAATATTTGTTTATTGCTTTATTATTAATGTGTTAATCTTTAATTCAAACCACTTCAAACTTATGGAAATTGCAATAAAATGAAAAAAATCTCTCAATATGTTATATAAAACTAATTCTTAATCATGTTAATGTCATGAATTAGTAAATGTGTTCTATTTTAAGATTATTCTATTAAATGGTTATTAATTAGGCTCTTATTAATGGTTTAATTTTAAAACTTATTCAAATCTGAGTTATTCATGTCTTTCCGATGAAAATTCGATATCCAAAACAATAGCATTAATTATTCTTACCAGCAGTAAGAAAAAATAATGACATTCCGTTTCATTGGGAGTTTTAAAATATAAAAATTTAAAAAAAAAAAACCTGGTGTGAAACACTCAAACGAATTTCTCTTACTTTACATAGTTTTACATAGTTTCTCTTACTTTACATTTTATTTACATAGTTTTGATTTATGATTTATTATTTATTTATATGGGTATTTCGTAGTTACAAATTTCACTATAACTGAAAATATATATACGTGCATCCGAAGTACAATATAAAAGTCGTACTCCCTATAAACTGATTTTCTTCAAGACAAGCAATTCTGGCTACACAATAAATTCTTATTAATATTATATAGATGATGGAAGCATGTAATATATTGAAATGGCACATTTAAGGAAAGCCTAACGTCACTCATCCCCTAGAACATCCCATTTCCCAGAAAAATAATTCAAATAAAAGTTTCTAGCTCTTTTGATAATTAGTTCATATACCAAGTTTAAAGAAAATCATTGGTACTGTTTTACAAAATTACAAAAAACTGAAAAATCTACTATTTAGTAGAGTGGTACACCGATGATTAACCGATTTTACCCAAAACCTTATTGTCGCGTCCCCTGATAAGAACCTAAATGAAAGAACCAAATTTCAGAGCTTTCTACGAGTATCCGTTTTTGAGTTATGTTGATACCACACACACAAACAAACACACAATTCAAAAAACCAATTTTTTTGACCCAAGGAATCTCAATCAAAACAAGTAATTCCTGTGAAAATTCAATACATATTATTTCAGCAAAAAAAAAAAAAACAAATACAATTTATTAGACACTTTAAAAAATGATATTCATACCCTGATGATTTTACAAAATTGTTGTTTTGCAATTTCTGAAAATATATATGTAAAGGACTTAATATTTGTAAAATTAGAAAGAATCCATAATGGGACAATGGGATTTTAAAATTACTAACCTCATCATTATGGACACTTAAGAGAGCATTTAATTTTTCTGGACTGTAATATGGTGAGCCATGCGCTGAAAATCTGACATCTAATTGCGACATATTAGAATTATGTGGAGAATGTAGGACCGTGAAAACATCTACATTTTCTTCGCTAACATTAAGATATTTGGCTATTTGCTTCTTCAGTTGTAACTGTTTACTCATGCCATTCTGTTCAATAAATAAGAAAAAAAAAAAAATGATAATAAAAATTATTGATAACAAAGAAAAACAAAATGATAAAATATCATATTTTGGATCATTTAAATTAAATACCTTATCTTTTTGGATAAATTCTTCAGCAGTTATTCCAGCAAGTCTCATAGAACCTGATTTATCAACAGCTTCTTCAGGTATTTCTTTGACAGTAACATTTACAACAGCATGTACACTGTGACGTAGTGTGCCTTTGGACGTGGAAATTTCTTCAGTTACCTGTTTGGGGGGGGGGCAAACATACAAATACAAAATTAGTTGCCAAAAAATAATAGGAGGCTAGATGTATTGATTTAATTAGAATAAACTAATAAAATAATACAATTTCTGAAAAATATCCCTTTTGCTTGTGCCATTCATAACTTTCATCAAAATTTAATTTTGTTTAAAATTTTTATGTTTTTACAACATAAAACATAAAAAAATTGGAAAATTTCACAACACCAGAATGTCACTGAACATCATACTATTTATGTTGTTTTAGAAATCAAACACACAATCGGTTTTTTTATTTTAGTTCTCTAATTATACAAAGAAAATGTAATCATGCCAGAAATTCTTTATGATTTCAAAGCTTACAAAAACACTGTAGTCGGTCTCTTTACTTTTATATTAGATATAAAATCTCAAAAATGGCACAAGGTTCAAATTGGATACTCGATTTCTCTATTGCCAACTTGAAAGTTTTAGGCTTGAATATTACAATAAATTGGCTCACAATATTTAAAAAAAATTAGCAACGTCTCCAACTAAAATAAATATAACATCTAAAATAAATATAAATACAAATGATCAAATTACATTAAAGTGCAGTATATAAGTTTGTTGTTGTGTTTCTTGTAACATTGTTATCATTCCGGTTTTTGAGTTTAAATCAAAAAACTCATGAGGATGTTCACTCCAAATGAAATATTTGTCAGGTAAATCCCAATCATCAGGATCATCTACATAAACTCTGCCGATTTCTGTATCAGGGGCTTGACCCTAAAAATAAATAAATAAAATTATACACATGAAAAAACCTAGGTTTGTGTGTGACTTGTTTTTATAGGAAGTAATATTTTTATTTAAGTAGCTTTCTTTATTTGATTATATAAGTCGCTTGTGAAGTAACATTGGTTGTAATGTTTTTGGTGTTCGTTACGACCGTTGTATTCAATGTTGAAAATGGATTTTGAGGTTCGGTCAAACATTTTGAGGTTTGACTGAACCTCAAAATCCATTTTCAACATTGGTTGTAATATATGAATAGAGAAAATCTTGACTAACATAAAAGTAGTGCGCTTAAGGATTCTTTACCTTGTTGTTAGTCACTATCCATAGAACTTTAATAAGGTCTGTAAGGTCATTTAATGAATCCATAATATAGAAAATATAAAAAAGAATAAACTTGAATGACTGAACCATCTTCCCACAATTTTAGGCCGTGTATGTGTTGCATATAGACCAAAATATTTCATTTATTAAATGAACGTCAATTGGAAATAGGCTTTAAATGGTAATATTATTTTATAATAATATACTAGCAGTATGGGCCATCGATGACCCATGGCCATTTGATGGCCCTGGACTGAACCTGGTCAACTCGCGGATTACTATAGAGAATGCTCAAAATAGTAAACCAAGAAAATAATTTAAAAAAAAATAATAAACTTACTTTGTAATTATAGACAAAAATGCTGCTATAACCCTCTTTCATTTTGTTATCATTCTCATCCCCAATTACCACTTGAAGAGTACTTGTTCCAGTCATTGTAGGTTCACCACTGTCAGTAATTGTAATTGGTATCATGTAAAACTTCTTTTCTTCTCTATCAAATCGTGCTAAAGCTTTTAACTTTGAGTCTGAAAAAAATATATAAAAATATATGCAGTCCCTGACTTAATACATTTCTGACTTAATAGAAAGGAATGGTTCTTTAAAATATTAAAAACTGAGATATTTAAAAAAAAAAATGCATGCGTACCAATTACACTAAATTTGCTGAGAATATCTGAACTTGCTATACTAGAAATTGCAAATGTAAATGGTGGTCCATTTTCTGGCCCGTCGTTATCTTTCGCTGACAAAGTTGTAATAATACCTGGTGGTTGATTTTCTCTCCAAACAACTGGTTGTGGCTAAAAATAATTATAATTAAAATAGCGCGATGATGCGACTCCCCACAAAAAAAAAACATCGTAATAAGGAAAATTAAGGAATAATAGAGAAATACTCTATAATTTAGTAATACAAATACTAACCACATCAAGTACAGGAGCATTATCATTGATATCCTTCAAAGTAATTACAACTTCTGTACTTTGACGTAAACTTGATGGAGAGCCATCTTCGTCATTTGCCGCAATTAGTACTTGCCAAGTGTCAAAACCATATGGTGGATCTCTGTCTAATGGCTGTAAACAACGAAACAGATAAATTATCAAACAGTAGAAAATTGTTTTAATTTAAAGTTATAAATTTATAGCTGTATTGTAATAAGCATTTCAAATTAAAGAAAATTGATGGTGCCCTTTTTCGCGCAAAAACTCAAAACTATTCTGTAAAGTTGGACTTCGGTTAACCGATTTGCTTCAAATTTGGAATTCTAACAAACAATCATGCTTTTAATATAATATCTTAATATTAAATGGGTGGTAAAACTATACATTATACTAGAGTCGCACTTCCGAGGAAAGCTTAATGTTACTGCTACTTTAGAACACAACTCAAATATAAAGCATTAGTATCACCATGAGTTCGCGAACATATGTTTTGGTCAGAATCTTTAAACCGCAAATAGCAAAGTGACACTTTACTAAATGTTTGATATTTTCTTTGTAAGAGAAAATATGGCGATCGAGTCAAGTTTTCGAAATTGGGTTTCCATCGAAAATACATGTTTTGAGGTTCTCTAAGTATGAAAAACATGTTTTTAGTGAATGGAATGTATGTATGTATGTGTGTGTGTGTGTGTGTGTGTGTATGTATGTATGTGAATATCTCAAAAACGAAAAACCGCAGAAAGCTCAAGCTTGGTATTTCGTTTAGGTACCACCGCCGCATCTGTCATGAAGGTTTCTATCAAGTGCGACTTTACTGATTTTTTTTACTTTTTCGTAATTTTCTCGAAAATGGCTCCAGCAATTTTCTTTAAAACTTGGCTGAATTTTGATCATAACTGTGTAATCGCCAAACACGAAAGCATGTCCCAGATTAAAAAGTAGTAGTTTTGTAGGAAATAGAAAACTTCTGGGCTTATATTGATAAATTAGATTTTGGACGTTCATTGAATTATGAAGTCACTTACTCCCATTTCAAAACTGTACTTACCTTAATCAGCGATAAACAGCCTTCTTTATCTATAGTAAGTAGTTTCTGTTGATCCTCTTTTACTACGAAATAAACAATTCTTTGAGGTTGATTTCTGTCTGGAATGTCTGGATCATACGCTTCCAACTGATGGCAGAAATAGAAAAAAAAAAATTATATATACCCTCATTTCACTAAAACTACAAAAGATTATTTTATAATTTTTTAAAGAAGACATAATAATTCTTCAATAAGTATTATTAAACAATTTTTTTTTCATAGAATAAATAATACAATGTATTAAAGATACATAAAAACAATACCATATTTTTTCCTAGATAACGCGCACCTAATGTGCACCCCAACATTTTCATCACTTCTTTTGATGTATAGACTTACGAGTTAAAAATACAGAGAACTGAAGTATTCTGTAAAAGCAATTGCGTTGCTAGTAGCAGTGGTCAAGCAGTGGTCGGTTTTATTCTAGAATTTTCACATTATTGGTAAGCAATGTGACATTAATACGACTTTTTGCTTGACCACTGGGCTCGAGAACAGGATCGAATGACTGGATAGTGTAGCTGTATCATCTAAAAAAATGTAAATATGGTTTGGGGAAGAATAGGTATGTCAACCGTGTATATCTGGGAAAGCAAGTACGCTACCTTGGAGAGCCCTGCGAAGATTGGGTAATAAGTGGATAATGCTGCTCCTTCAGTGACTCGAACATATATTTGGTGAGATAAACGAGAAGAATTAGGCAGTAGGTTGAAGGACCTTGAGCAGTGATAGTAAACCCGGTGCCAAACCCTGTCGAAAGTTAGGCCACATCTAGGAAGGCTCTGGATTTTTCAGTGTTTTAAGTTCAAAACCTCTTTGGGAGGGGGGGACTTTTAGATATATTAGAGATAATGAGGTCGTATCCAATTTTCTTGGCATTAGATTAGATTCTAACGGGGGAATTGGCTCCTCAGCCTGCGCCACCGCGACACCCCATGGATCTATTGTGGCACCCCCCTAGTTGGAGGCCCTTCCCCGATCCTGTCCTTAACTGGACTGTGGAATTGGGGGGGCTCACAGGTGGTCAATCAGAGCACCTGCCATCAGAGCACCCTCTCAATGCTTGCCTTAAAAGACAATAGGTCCGAGAGGGGGTCAATTTTGGTCCGAGAGGGGGTCAAAGCTTTGGCCTTAAGGCATTGTATTTCATATCGAACTTCAGCAGGAGAAAATACTTTAAGAGGAAAAGAGAAATAGGAAGAGTAGAGATTAGGTCAACTGTGATTTCTCGGGCATTGTTATGATCAGTAATGTTGGAGTATGGAGAGAAAACGATGGTAAGGTAGGAAGGAAAGAGATTTGCTTTTTGTTCGCCCGATCATGCCCAAAAATCGTCATTCTGTCGAATTTTCACTGGTCAACGATTCATAAAGTGTCTGAATTTATCCGCGAGGTAAGTTCGTAATTCTGTCGTTGTCTAGTGAGTATGTTCAAACGTTCTTTGAAAGAGGGATAACGGGGTGGTTTGCAATAATTGTACTCGAGCTTGTCTTTTCCTGTTTACTAGAGATCGGAGAGATATACAGTTTGGGTGGACGTTTTGTACTAATATATATATATATATATATAGTTATTAGAAGAGTATTAAACAAATGTAACTTACCTGAACTAAACACCCAGATGTTTTTTCCTCTTCCCTTTGTGTTATGTTATTTTTATAAGGTAAAAATACTGGTGGATTATCGTTCACATTTTCAATTTTAATTTCAACTTTACAATAATCTTCGTACACACCATCAAATGCTCGAACTCTCAGAGTATACTATAAAAGAAGATGTACATAATGCAATGAGTATGTAAGGAGAATTTTAATTTTTTTAGATTTTACAAGTATACATTTTTTTTTCGGTGTTTTAGATCTAGGTGTCGTGGTCGGGATTTAATAGCAATAATATTCTATTCATCAGAGATATTTTCCATGATAGCCTGCTTAATTATGTGGTCACCGACGGTTTGGGACGTTCGCCCATCATCAGTATGTCTTAATAAAACATGACTTATACAGGACAAAATCAGTTTATACATTGTTTAAGAAAGTGTTTTCTTATGACATAACTCGGTTGAGAAGAGGCTTTATACCTTAGCAAAATTTGAGGTTAAAAGAAAATTTATCATTTTATATAATACCTAATTGTAAGTGAAAGTCGTGCGAGTGTTTCACACCGGATTTTTAATGAAATCAAAACAAACTTCCTAAACATTAAGTATATTAATTTCAATGATAAATACTTACATTAGTCATGTTTTCATAATCTAGCTGATTTTTCACACGTATTTTTCCAGTTTTCTGTTCAATAAAAAAAGCATTACCTTCGTTACCTTCAACAATAAAATATGTGACCGGCGAGGCTGAAAAAACATTAAACAGAAAATTTAGAGAAATTTCTTTTACATTAAAAAAAAAAAAAATAATTGTTAAAAAATTATGAATAAGTAACATTCAGGAGTAATGTGCAATATGGAGAGACATTTTTATGGTTTTATAACTTTTTCTTATTTTTGTATGAGAAAGTATTGCGTTAGTGTCAAGTTTTCGAAAATACATGTTTTGAGTATCTCCTGAGTACGAAAATAATGTTTTATATATAACAAAATAATGTGTGTGTGAACAAAAGTTTTCAATCACAAAGTATCGCAGGAAGGTCAAAATTTAATATTCCGTTTAGGTACCACAACCGTTTTCTGATAATTAGGTTTTATTCAAAATCCATCAACTGGAAATGTAAATAGTTTTTTTCAGATTTCCACCAAAATGGCTCCAACAACTTTCCTTAAGCTTCATATACTATCTACATAGATACATACATACATACAAATAATTTTTATTTTGATACTTTTATCCAGGCAAATTGATTGTTTGGGGATGGATTTCTAGGGAAACAGCAATGTTAAGCTTTCATTTAAAGTACCACTTCACTATATAATGGTATAATATTTCTGCCACCTACATAATATTAATTACATAAGTAGCATTGCTAGAATTATAAATTTGAAAAAAATTGGTTAATCAGAATAGGTTTTTGAGTTTTTTTTTTTTTAATTTTCTCAAAAACGGCAATGATTTACTTTAAACTTGAAATACTAACTGCTTAGACAAAAGTGAACGTATCACTTTTATTTAAACATTTTTCTGGAAAAAATTACTTAAGGGTTCTAACGTTAAATATCAAATGTTTATTTGGGTTTATTCAGTGTTACTGGCACTGTTTTCTGGATGCAATGTAATCACTTCAACTTTATCTCTTGGGTAGGGTACATGTAACCCTTCACTTCAGTAGTATAAATGTGACGGTTTTGGGACATGAAGTTGCTACCCCCCTAATCCGCAGTCCGAAAGTTTCTTGTCCCCTTCCAAATTAATTACTTCTTCTCTTAGTCAACAAAGTCGAAACTCCAACCGGAGAAGTGATGGACTGAAACTCGAGGAGTCCTGTTCCAAACCGCCACATTTATACTCCTAAGATAGCGGTGATTCATGTACCTACCCAACAGTTAGTAACTGAGTTTTTTTACATTATCTTGTTAGCTATGATGTCAAAAAAATCTCTGCAGTGTAAGTTGGCCACAAAACAAAAATATGGAACTGAAAGTTGAGATGGTTTGGAATTTGGTGTTAGATCTTCGACAAAAAGGTTAATTCTACTGATAAAATTCAAAATTTCCTCTCTGAAGAATACAGCATGGATAATACGCTAAGGCAGGGAGAACAAATATCATCTGTCCTATTTAATCTCTTCCCAGAGAATTCGCAGTAAGAGTCATTACAACCAACCCTGTTGGGAAAACACAATTTCGAAAATTTGACAAGATCTTACAATACTTCTAATACAATTTGTAGAATTTCGTCATCAAGGATTGTTTTGCAAACGATTTATTATATATTTAATTTAATTTACTTCAGTCCATTGCTATTATGAAAGATTTTTCCTAGGCTGTAATTAAAGTGATAAAAATGTGTCAAGCAAATATTCTAAATTATAGAGTATAAATAAATAACTTACCCGTATCATTGTCAAGTGCTTTCACTTCCGTCACTGGAGCATTAATATTAGCATCTTCAGGTATCGCTTCAGCAATATAAAGTGATTGCGTAAATTTCGGTGGGTGATCATTTTTATCAGCTATTTCTATTCTAAATACTTGTTGACCTATACAAAAATATTAAATAGATCATAATAGTTTTGTGTTTATCATTAATAGATATAAACTTAAGAGTTATTAAAGTTTTAATTGACAAACCTTCGTTATGTTTTCCACTAGGAAGCACAGCGGACGGTGAATTATCAGTAGCGATAACTTTTACATTATAAAAGTCTTGCTCTTCTCTATCAAAGGTTTTTAATGTTGTAATATTTCCAGTATAACGGTCGATTGCAAAGTTATCTTTATTATCGGCTAATTCGTAAGTTACCTGTAATAGATAATGATAATTTAAATGTCTAAGAAAAGAACACAATCTGCTGGCAATAAAAGATGTACTCAAGGAACCAAGAGCTGTTAAAAATTGTTAAGCAAAACATAGGGAGCGCCTAGGGTTCCTAATGGTTAGCGAGAGATAATTAAAAATATTTAAAATACATATAATATTCTCAGAAAAACTTTTTTGTCTCTATTCTTTGAGGAAATCAAGGGGAGTTTGATGAATTGTTTGAGAGGTTGCTACAAGGTTTGTCAGTCTTCATTTGCTAATATCTAGTGACAAAATTAATAATGGAACGAATATTACCGGTGAATCAATGGATGTGTATATGCTTAACCTACTAATTCAATTTAAAGAATAATAAAATGTGGTATGAGAGTTAAAAAATCTGGAGTGAAACACTCACACGACTTACTCTTATTCCAATTAATGCAATTTAATTAAAACAAAAAAAACTTCGTCTTTAAAATTTCAATGTTTGGCTATAAAAAAAGGCGGTGGAGATTTTACTTGTATACCTGAGCGACCTTAGTGGAGCGCTCTACGTCAAAAACCAATAAAATCTGTGCAAATTTAAATTTAAATTAAATGACAGAAACCCCCTTTTACATAAATAATGTAAAAGGGATGGTCTGCCAATGTTTTAAATAACAGTGATCTGTTTCTATCTATGCAAAAAGCGGTACAAGTTTAAAGAAAATCATTGCAAGCGTTTTCGAAAAAATTTTAATATCTTTTCTGTAAAATCGCACTTCTGGTTAACTGATTTTCTTCAAATTTAGAATTCTATCAGTGCTTCTAATGTGTATTAAATATGTAGGTGATAAAACCACATATTATACTGAAGTGATACTTGAGAGGAAAGCATGACGCTACTGTTCCCTGGGAACTCCCAAAGTGAAGGAGTCACTTTATGAAGAGATGAAAATGGCTGAAGAATGCTCCTTCAAATTTTATATGATCCAAGGGTAAGGTTTCTGGATTACTCAACACAAAAGAATTCGCGATTACTTAAGATTGAAGGAAAAAAATTCAATGGAGTATAATTTCTTCTTGTCTAACGGTCACTGTATCAGCACATGAATAATATAATATAAGTACATGGAATGTAATTTTTCTTCAACATTTACAAGCCTAAACATTACCCAATTACCTGTGTTCCTTCGTTGGAAACTGGAGACTATAGGGATCACTGATTCTACTGTTAAAATAAATAAGGAAAAGAGAGGAAGTGTAACGGCTCAACATTTCAAGAGCACGGAAAATTTCTAATGTTTTTCAATTTCATGTTTTCCAATATTGCAATTTACAATACTGCAAACTAAGTGGAAGTATGTTGAGTATTCCAATATAGAGACATAAACGTTTTTCGTGTACAGAAGACTTTAAAACATAATTCCGGTGAAAATTCAATATCATCGTAAATCTTCCTCGAGTATGGCAGCAGTAAGAAAAAGTAAAACTTGTTATCAAATTATTCTTTAACAAATACCTGATTATGTTCAGTCGTAGCATCAGCATCTATAGCTCTTACTTGCATTACGGGAGTGCCTGGAGGTTCATTTTCCAGGACAACACCAGAAACTACTTCTGTAAAAGCTGGTATATTATCGTTTACATCCTTCAATTGTATATTAATACTGGTTTCAGCAGCTAAATTGTACTTATTCTGAAAATGAATAAGAAATTTTTATATAAATAAATTTAAATTAAATAACAACATGACAATAAAGATTTGGAGGAATGGTGACAGGAAATCTTTCACTTTCAAGTTGGTAACTAGAATGATCTAGAAGACTGGAAAAGTTATCTTCCTTGAAGTCTGGGTACCTGGTCATATGGGAATTTTTGGGAATTAGAAGGTGGATAGATTTGCCAAACTAGGCGCCTCTTTCTTTTCTATTGGTCCCGAGCCTGTTGTTAGTAGGTCTTTAGACACATATCTGTCAAGCTTCCAGTCTTGAGTAGCTTCACTGCTGAGAAGAGTTAAGTGATTTAATGATGTGCTTTAAATGATAGTATGGAAATATCTCAAACTAAAACTTTTCTAGTCCAAATGACCAACAACTTAACAAACAGAAGAAAAATTATATTTTAAGTAGAAAAGAGAGACTTGAGTGTAAAGCCCCACGAATCAAAGCCAAATCTTTTTATTTTATAAAATACATTAGGATTTTTTTTTAAATTGTATTAATTAATTACAAGATATTTTTATTGAAAGATTCGGTCAGGATAAAATGAAGAACAGTTGCTTCTATAATATAATTTATGAAGATTATTAAAAATATTATGTGGAGTAGAATAACAGAATATTTCTGTTCTGATTATGACAAAACAAACCAGTGGACTGGACTGGAAAGGCATAGATCCCTGATCCAACAGTGCTACCCTTAGATTTTCTTGCCCTAGCCTCTACAGCTCACTGTTAAGTGATTGGCAGTGCAGTCTGTTACGTGGGAACACTGCAACGAAGCCAGCAATATATTCAATAGGCTCTGGTTGCCAATGGCTTCAGACGCCTCAAAAAAAAAAAATACTCATACAGTAGAAAAGCATAACTAAGAAATAATTATTGTTCTTCATTTTATCATGACAGTATCAAACTAAAAAATACCTTACAAATTTCATAAATATTAATTCAATTGTTTTTACTTACCTGTATTCTAATAGTTAAAGTATATTCGGCAATAGATTCATAATCCATATGTCTAGCAAGTCTTATGTGCGCAGTATTACCCTCGGATTCCAGTCGAAATGTGCTCAGTTTATTTGTTTGTTCTGTCCTTCCTACGACTAATTCAAAAACTGGAGCACTTTCATCTGTGTTTGAACTAAATAGAAATAAACACAATATATTAATAGATAATAAATGTATTCATTACAGACATCACATTAAAAAATGTGATGGGAGCAAGATTTTTGATAATTTATTTTACATCCAAGTGTAAATTTTGTGAGATTGCCCAAGTTTGTTCACTTTAGAAATACGTTCATTACTGCCGTACATGTTATAACAGTTGTTACATTTTTAATCAAAAAATTAATTATAATTACGGTCATGAAAATTTTTTAATTTCTTAAAATCTACTCTAATATTGTTGCGTTAAAAAATAGTTTTATGAAAGAAATAAGTTAATAAAACGAATATATCATAACCTACATGGCAGTTAGAGTAGCAATGTTGTAAGTAAAATCAGATAAATTTTCAAGCAGGACTATTGGGGATGATGGTATTGCCATGAAAGCTGGTGCTTTCTTATTGGATTCAACTACCAAAATATCTAAATCTATTGATGATGAAGTTGGTTTTTCACCCTGATCAGTTGCACTAGCACGCAGTTTAAATTTGTAACCAGGATCACGCTAAAACAGAGTAAATACAAACAACTATATTAGTTTTAGAACAAAAAGTTTTTTTTTGGAAGTGTAGTCCATTTTCTGGAGACTGTAAATTAAAATTTTAGTAACAAATTTCGAAATTTATAGGGGATGTCCCAAAAGTCTCTTATTCTGAAATAATCAAAAACTTCTGTACGAAGGCAATGTGAAATTCCCTCCCTTATCTCATTAATCATAGCATCAAACTCGCTGGTGCTATGCTGGTGACTGTGAGGAAGAATTGGAGTTTTAAAGCAGAATGACCTTACAGGGTCTATCCTTCCTGTAATTTGGCTTATAACTTATAGTACCATCGTCCTAGCAGACGGAAGCAAAAAGGCTGATTATTGATTTGTCAAGGTCCTTACTCTATTGGAGCGCTGAATATCTCGCCATTAGCTGCTATACAGTGGTTATTATCTCATACCACTTTACATATTTTACGAAGTAAAGCAAAAAATCTGGTATATACATATTAGTACATAGGCAACATTGGTAATTCCAATGCAAGGTTTAAAACTCAAACTTATGTCTACAATGATAGCAAATTTAAAGAACTTACATCAATTGGTCTATCCAAATAGATGACACCTGTATTCTTATCAATTCGAAAATATGATTCATCTTTGATTGAACGTGTTTGAAGATCATAAAGTACCATGCTGTTGTTACCGTCATCAATGTCTGTAGCTGATATCCTCATTACCTCACGATCAGCGCTTAAATCTTGCGGTACTGATTCTTCGTAACTCTATAAAAATAGATTTAAAATGATTATTAATAAATTTGGAAACAGGTTTATTTCATATTCTAATATTTAGGATATACTTTTGCAAATTTCCCCCCCAAAAAAACTCTAGTGGCCAATATACAGGGCCTTTGCGATATTTGTGGCCTAATGCCCCTTAAAAAAGGCCCCAATTAGAGATTTTAAAAATGTTACGTTTTGATTATCACAAAACAAAAGAAATCAACAATTTTTTTTATTTTATAAAAACAACTGACAACTTGGTAAGAGGTTTTCGGCTTTTGCAGATTCATTCATGAGCTACCTATATGACCGTTATAATTATCCCAGCTTTTGTAAAGGTGGTTCACCGCAGACTGGGTGATATCTAGCTCTGATAACACGCGAAAAACGTTATCTCTTAAACATATAAACCTGCAAATTGTCAAAATTTACTAATTATTACGATAATTTCAAAATATAGGGGTGTTCAAAAATTGTCTAAGAATTTTTATTAATTTAGAAATTTATGAAATCGTTAATCTTTAAACTAAGATCACATACAAATATATATTTAAATAATTTAGTTAATTCTCTCTCTTTCTCTTTCTCTCTCTGATATGTTTCCAATCAAACGCAATGAGAAAGAAACTAGCAATTTCCTTGCTTGCTAAGGCTTACCCCGGTGGGTCAGAATGACCTTACTCTATAAACTCTTTGGGTCTTACACCTCCCTAGTTAGTGATTAGCTTTAGTTTCCGGCACGAAAAAATACCTCTGGAGTATCACTCAATAGCTGAATAAAAAACGCAATAAATAAGAATACATGTTTCTCACATCAGTCCAGTATCTTCGGAGTACATACACAATGAATAGAATTACTGTTTCTTTGAGGGACAAAATTTAAAGGTTTTGGAAGCAATGCGTCTCATAATGATACAATATATACCAAATATACCTGACTAAGACTGGGAGGAGTGGATATAGAGATACCGAAGAAAAAGAAGTGGACAATGGCCAGGCAAAAATAGGGTCCATTCTTAACCAGAATCATTTTAAATGACAGCAGGTAGAAATGTTTGTGAAGCGGGCAATAGAAATAGCTTAGTACTAGTTTGTCAAGGGCACTCGAAATTATTCATTCAATTGTCCTGGTATTTATTGGAGATACTGAAGTGATGTGAGCCTAAACTGAGTCTACTTACTAGGAGTAGATACAATTTAATCTATAAGCCGAATGGAAAAAATCCCTTTTTGAGTTAGTCACTGATGTATACGATGGCAGAATTATAAAAAAGTAAACACTCCAAAGGGCGACATCCAACAGTTAATTAAAAAATTCCTAGGACTTTCTAAACACCCCTTCATAGATTAACATTTATAAGTAATTAACAAATATCCAAATACCCATAATGCTAAAACTAATTAATAAATAAAAAAATTAAAAAAATCTTAAATTACATACTTATAATCTGTGAGGAAAAAATGAACTATTTTTCTAACAAATATTACGAAAAAATGAAATAAAGGCAAATCATAGATAATGAACACTAAATGGAACATAGCGGCATAACAAAAATAATTAGAATACAAATAAAAAAAGAACCAACAACATAAAAAAAAAAAAAATTAATAAAAACTGTATAAAACAAAACCAATCTGAGAAATCAAATAAATAAACACATTATTTCTATATTTTATGTGATGGGTACCTTATACATATATCCTCGAAAGACCTATACAATTATCTCCGTTTAAACAATAGTATGTATAATTTTGCAACAAATTCAATCGTCTTTTTTTTTTAAAGAAAAAGATTGATATTTTATGTACATATTGATTTAAAGGTAATCACAGTAATAATAAGAAAAAGAAAGATAAAAAAAGTCAATGACGAGATTCAGTAATTCTCCTTAATAAATTTGACAAGGAATCTACCATCTATTGACAAGGAATCCACAAAACCTTAATACTGCTAAGGGTTGAATCAAAACTAACTCTCTCGAATAAATTCCATCCTCGTGTATGTTGCGACAAAACTTCATAGCGTTCACGATACTAAGGCTCCATACTGATAAAGCAATCTTTACAGTTTGGAATATTCCATTTTTACAAATTTAAACTGTTTACATATACGAATATGCATGCTGCTTTTAATAATTATATTGTTGGTAACTATGGTTTTAACGTTAGTCTCAACAACCATTCTCCAATGGGGATTTTTAACTGTAAGTTTAAGCTTGACTTTTACTCATTACTAATTTAATAATTGCAACCCTCTCCGACCTTGTTCCCAACAGAGCTTGAAGCATCAATGAGAAGGCTGAAAAAGAGGAGTACTATTTATTTAGCGTAGTAATGCTTTTCTAAGTCCTGGATTTCGCCGAGAATTTGTCTATTCTCTCAACGTTTCCTTAAAATGAAGTTCTAAACTAAGTCTCTCCAAGAAGAAGCAGATAGTGGCTAAAAATAATTATGTACTGATATGGTGCAATAGGGGGAATCGGGGCCAGTGTTGTGAAAGAGTGCCAGCTAGCAAAGAGGTTGAAATAATGTAGCAATACCGAGCTTTGTACCTGCTGAGTCGGCAGTAATAGGCAAATGGGCCACCCGGTCCATCAGAAGCATTCATTCTAGTGAGCTGTGATCGGAGACTGAGTGTTCTGGTTGGCGGGGTTGCGGATGTTAGTGGATTGCCCGAGTCTCTTTAGAGTGAATATGAGGCCAGCGGGTGCAGGGGGCAAACAGAGATCGAGCTCGGGTTGATTGAGTAAGTAACTTAAGAACACAAGGTTAGAAGATAGTCTGACTGTAGTAGAAGAAATAGTCACATATTAATGTAACGCAAGGGATTCTCATTGTTAGGTCGTAATTATTGTATTTATTATGGTCGTAAGGTAGTATTGCAGGGAAAACACCATTGTTCGAGGCTTAAATAGAGTTGAAGTGATATCGTCTATTTGTCGCGTAAGGAATTTCATTTTTAAGGGTAGTAATTAGTTTGCGGAGAATAAAGTGTGGTAGGAAAGGCAAATCTCATGACTCAAGATCCGGTTACATTTAGGCAACATGTGGTATTGTAGATAGGTTTTGTAGTTCTTGGAAAAGAATATAAAAGTTGTAACTTAGTTTATGTAGGAATAACATAATTATATTCAATGCGGGGGGGGGGGATGAGTAAGGGGTAATGATAAGGACTAATTTGTAATATTGTACTGGGCATAGTAAAGGTGTATATCCATACAGGGCGTTGTGTTATTTAATAGAAGGACCCTCAGCGTAAGTGGGAAATTCCCTTGCTGACTCCTGAGTTTGTTGGCCAACCTTACAATTAATGTAAGGTAGCTTACGTATTGGAAAATCCTGCAGGATCTTAGTCTTGTAGTGAGAAGAGTTAATGGAAAGTTCTCTTGGGCGTCCTCTGCTCCAACAGAGCCCAAAACGAGCAATAGGGTTTAAGACATTTAATATTTGAAATATTAAAGACCTACTATACCTACTTTCTTAGCCACGCTGAAGTGAGTTATCTCTCTAGATAGATAAATATGGTCGCTACTATATACACCAATTTTATTTTTCCTGAAAAAGACTAGAAAATACCTGGAAATTTGCAAGGAATTATGCCAGCACTTGTATTCGTTCTCGATCCTAGGTTCATACAAAATGCTACCTTGGGACATGAAGAAATAGTCGTCCAGAAAGCCAATCCTATACCCAATAGATCTAAATTCGCAAAAACCTGGACAATAACCTTTGAAACATCCTAAACTCTTCCACAGATATCCTCCTCATTCAATCTTTCATAACATGAAATGCATTTTTTCTCTTTTATGTTACAAATTATTCAAGTGGAATCTGGCAAGAATCCCCATTATGAGGAGACGTCTCCTTAAACCATAATGTCCAGTAAGAGTACTAAATGTGTGCCTAAGAGAAATCCATGAAATACACAGCATCAGCAAGATATTCGCCGAGCCTAATAATCCTGATTTATGGAACAAACACATTTTTGTTAAAACAAATACAGACGAATCAAGAAGTAGAATTAAAAGAGCTATTCCTACCAGAGACAAGCTGCAAGAAATAACTGAAATTCATACAAAAAGAAAATTCAAGACAATTTCAAATAAGTTGAGACAAATAATTTTAAAGATCTTACTGTTTTGCTTGCTTATTTAATGTAAATAAATTCTAATTATTTGGAATGGAAATCTATTAAAATAGTGAGAATGATTACATCCATGGGTGCAACAATTGTGCCTAACTCCTCTGTTATTATTTATCATTTTATTTTGCTATCTCAACAGAGACAGTTCTGACACTAAACCTGTTGATATAGCTAAAAAAAATAATCTAGAGTCAGGAATGGTGAGACCAAAACATGGTGTGGAGAATTGGGACCCCAGATGTCTGTAAATAGAAGCTTTCTTACAATGTTTAGTAGAAGACGTCATTACAGTATCCTGTAAACTATTCAGTTAGGTTCATTTGAAATTTCTCACTTGAAAATTTACCAAGTTTTAGGACTATAGATTAAAATGGAAATTCCACATTTATCCGTCGTAGAATAGGTAATGGGGCAACTGGACCACCCGGCCAGTCAGAAGCATTCATCCTAGTGCAAGCTGTGATCAGAGACAGAATATTCTGGTTGGCGGGGTTGCGGAGTGTTAGTAGGTTGCCCGAGTCCCTCTAGAGTGAATATGAGGCCAGCGGGTGCAGGGGGGCCAAAAGAGATCGAGCTCGGGTTGACTGAGTAAGTAACTTAAGAACACAAAGTTCGGTTCTAGGTTAGAAGATAGTCTAATTGTAGTAGAAGAAATAGTCACATATTAATGTAGCGTAAGGGATGCCCTTATAAGGCCCCAAGTATACATATATATATATATAATATGACATATTACAACCAACAAACCAACAAGTGTGAGTATAACAGAAACATAACTTTGAAGAGAACTCTCTCGACGAACTTGGTGATTTTGCTCTGATGATGCATGAAAATCCGAAACCGGTCAGGAATAAAATGCGTATGCATGCTACGACGGATAAAATACCAGATGTTATCCAGCATTGCGGACCCATCCACATATTCAATATCATTACTTTTTTATCGGGGCTTAATTTTGTAGACTATGCTTGTGATATATATGGGGGGATGCCTGTCAGTCAGCTTTGTCAATTTTAGACAAAATTCAGTTTAAAGTTGTACGCTTCTGTCTGGTTTAAAATTGTACGCACCGGGGATATCGCTAAAATATTGTATCCTTCAAGCTATACATGTTCGTATGCCCCCAAATCATGCTTCGTTTAAGCGCAGTTCACCGCAACCGGTGATGCAGTAATGCGAGTCTCTCATATAAATGTTGTGATGAGATGTGTCCCGAATCTTCAGAGGCCCCAAGCTTGCAATAAGCGGAAGTAGACATAATGTTACGACACTAGGAGAAATTTGAGCTAAATGATATAAAAATATATTCGAAACGGAGTGAAAAACAGGAATATTTTGATTATTAATAAATAATTTAATTTTTTTTTTTTTTTTTTTTTTTTTTTTTAATTTAAGGCGTCTTAACATCTGTGGTCATTTGCGCCCGGAGCCTTCTCAGTGCACTGCCGGCCTCCGGACAGTGTTCTCCCGTTACAGACAACACTGTCCATCACCGGACAGTGAGCTGTAGGGGCTCCTAGGAAGAGAAAATCTAAGGGTAGCACGACTGGATTCGAACCCGTGATCTCCGCGTTACTAGTCCAGCACGCTACCACTGAGCTAATCCCTTCCCTAATAATTTAATTAGTAATATATTTACAGGTGGCGGCCTGGCCCCGTTGGTCCCTAAAGACGAGAGCCCCCTCGGAGGAGATTAATTAGTTTTAAACAGATACCTTTATTAAGAGTCTCTAGGTAATTCTCGCCGGGATCTCGTGCAGGGCTGTCATGAACCAAAATATATCACACATCACTCGCGGTTTCTTTTTATACCAAGAGCAGCCTATACAGTGTCCCTTTATATCCACATGGGAGATAATTATGTATACAAACGCTAAAATTAAAGATTAATGAGGAAAATACGTGGAACAGGAGGTTGACACGATGCTTAGGGAAAGCCTAGACAATCCTCAATTTCTATATACGGATGGTTCAAGAACGATCCAAGGAGTGTTCGATCCACCCCCGAATCTAGAGTTAGTCATAATTATTGCACCCACACCCGGAAAAAAAAAATCAAAACTGTATACTTACAACTTTATCAAATACTGGTGAATTATCGTTAACATCTTCTATAGTAACTTTAATAGTACAGACATCGTCAAGCTGAGGACGTCCATTGTCAGTAGCTCGTACAGCCAGATAAACTTCTTTCTCACGGCGTGGTTCATCACGGTCAAACATCTATAATAACATCAATAAAAAAAAATTATTATCCTGAATATAATGAGACAGACTATGAAGAAATATTTGGTTTAGTTCAAATATTCTCAAAATTAATCAGGTTCTCTTTTGAAAAAAAATTCTCAATCGCCTATTTTTATACATGGTGTACCACATTAAATTGAATTGGCTATACTTATAAATTAAGAATTTTCGCATGCGGCTGGCTCGAAGAAGGCACAATCTGGGAGTCGAATTCTCAGCCATTTTTCGAGCAGCTGAGGCCGCATATCGGCAATAACACGGCAAATGTTGCCTACCAAGTGGCCAACATCTGTGGTTTATCGGCGTAGCCTAGCGGACTTCACATATTCCCACAGAAAATAATCAATAGGTATAATATCACACGAACATGGAGGCCAATTCACAGGTCCATTACGCAAAATTATGCGCTTATCGAATTCCTGGAATAAATTGATTGTGTTGCGCGCTGTGTGGCATGTTGCACCATCTTGTTTGAAACCAAAGCTCTTCCATATTAACGGCATTCAATTGGGAACGAAAAAGTCAGTAATCTAGGATCTGCATCGCTCTCCATTGACAGTAATATTCTGGCCGGCATTATCTTTGAAGAAATGGTGGGCCAATGGTTCCACCAACCCATAAGGCACACCAAATTGTAACTGTCTTTTTTTTTTATATAAAGGCGTCTCAATAATGACTTCTGTATTTTCTTAACTCCAAATCCGGCAATTTTATTTGGTGACCTAGTCATTCAACCAAAAATATGCCTATCGCTGAACAAAATTTTGTGGTAAAATTGAGGATCAAGAGCACCGTTGTTTTCGACCCATTCAGCAAACGTATAATGGTCATGCGGCTTCAATTATTGCTGGACCTGGATCTTTTAAGCTCGTAAGACCAGATCTTTTGTGAAATTTATCATAAAGTGAATGGATACAGCTCCAATTGCTGTGCACGATGGCAAATCGACTCATTCGGCTAATCCTCAACAGCGTAAATAAACAACGATTATGTCGACCATAAAATGGACTTCGCGCATGGTAAGTTTCACTAACTGAATCATGATTTTCGAAATAAATTTTGGATAATTTGCAAGCGTAATACTATTCCTGGTGAAATGGTAAAACATACTGAGCACAAATCAGCTGTCAGCTGTCAAAAATTGACTGTCACTAGAAACAGTGTTGCCATTTCGAAAAATAAACCTCTAAAAAAAAAACAAAACACGTTTACATGGTTGAAGAAAATCTGTTAATTATATTAATTATTTTTATTTTATTTTAAACAATTTTTAATTCTCTCTTTTCACTCAACGACTCGTCCACTATTAAACGCTTGGAAACTTCCATTATATTTATTTCGTTTTTAAAGATAAAAATAAAACAAAAAACATTTTTTTTTTGTACTAAAAAAGTAGTTCTTATTTATGGTGTTGACACAAGCACGGTATTTTTCCATCAATCTGACTTGGAAATATATTTCATCGTCAAAGTATCACTTAGCATATGCTGTACTAATCATGCTAACGTGAAAATAGTTGCAAAATGTAAGTTTAGTAAATATTTTAAGGTCTGACTTTTTTTTTTAATTTAAAGCGCGTCAACATTTTTGGCGCCCGGAGCTTTCTCAGTGCACTGCCAGCCAGCCTCCAGCCAAGTGGCTCCTAGGTAGAGAAAATCTAAGCGTAGCACTGCTGGACTCGAACCCAGGACCTCCAAGGTTGCTAGTCCAACACGCTATCACTGAAGCTAATCCCTTACCTTATCTGACATTTAACCTGCACTCAGTATTGACAAAATTACGATCATATACCTACCTATTCTAACTTTCAGTCCTTTTTTTATTATTATTATATTTTATTTTTGTTTATTAAAAAAAAAATATATATATATTAATTTAAAAAATTACTTACATGTTTAGTAGTAATATTGCCACTGTCTGAATCGATGTGAAATTTTAATTGTTCACCTGGTGCGGAAACAAAAGTGTAAGTGACTTTACCACCATTTTCGATTGGATCTCGATCTAGGGCTGAAACCTGAAATGGGTTAAAAAAAATAAATAAATAAACATTATTAGGATATCTTAAGATAATTATAAAGTTGTGGGAAAACTGCTAATAAATTATTGGTGCCTAACATCCAGCGCTAATGCGAATGGAACGGGAATTAATAGAACGAGAATTATATCAGAATAGAGTTGATACTGAGTTATGTAGGTTGACCCAACCACAAGAACTATGGTTACAGTTTGTTTATTTAAAAGAATGTTTATTTCAGTATGAAATGTATTATATCAATTGGATTAATGTAAAAAAAATAAATAATAATATGTAAGTTAGCCAACTAGTAAGTACTGTACAGTTGTTTCATTAAAATAAAAGGTGAAATACTTAATCAAAACTTCCTCGTTATTAATTTTGAAACAAATAAATCAGCTACAAAGTTAAAAATAATTATTTCAGGTAAAAATAAATACTGATATTGTACTAAGAATTTAATCAAGTTTTAGCCAATAGAACAGATCTATGACGTTTCTGTTTATTTAATTTAATTTAATTTTAACTACCATCATATTTTCATTATCAGTATAGTTCACATATAATTAACCTTTTCACAATTCTGAGCTTAAACTGGGTACATTATAATATAATTTATGATGAGGAAGAAGAAAAATTAATTTATTCTGAGAATAAAATACCTTAACAATAAATACAAATATAAAGAAATGTACAAAATTGAATAAAATGCAACAACATACGTTAAAATGGATAAAAAATTAAATTCATTTTAGTATGAATATATAATGTGGTTTATTGCAAGGTTTTAATTGCTATTGGGTAAAGAACTCCAAAAAGAAGTTGCTTAACTTAAACAAGGTAGGATACAAGGAAGTGTTTACTGTAATCGTGTTGTTTAAAATGAAATGAGAAATATTTGGTAAAAGAATTGTTTAAGGAAAAGAACTTTGAAGTTGTATGTAAATAACAGTTATTGTCTTCGAATGATAATCTATTGTAAAATGGATTAATACAATGGGTCAAATGGGACATTATAAAAAAAAATCTTATGCAAATCAAAATATTGAAAAAAATCTGGTGTGAAACACTCACACAACCTTCTTTTACTCCAGTTCTCCAAATTATAATTGACCAAATTTTATAGTTTGTGTACCAAATTAAATGAAATTCGTCGAAAACTGAAAAAACTATTCAGCAAAAACGCACTTCCGGTTTACTAATTTACTTGAAACTCGGAATTTTGGCCATCTATTTATTTCTAATTAATTTTCTTTGGATGATAGAATTGTATAATCAAACTATGATAACACTTTAGAGAATAATATAACCCCACCCCTCCCCCAAGAGTGCCCTTAAATGAATTTTCCCAGAGAAACGTTGTAATATTAAAAGATGTACATCTTTGTATGTGTAGTTTATATAAGAAGTTTCAAGAAAATCGTCGGAGCCATTTTGGAGAAAATTGCGAAAAAGTGAAAAAATCATTTAGTAAAGTGGTAAAATAAACGCACTTCCGGTTATCCAATTTTTTCAAATTTGGAATTTCAGTAACATATTCAATTCTAATTAACATTATTATTTAGATGACAGAATTGTACTAATAAACTGAAATAGCACTTTAGATGAAAACCTAACCCCACCCCTTCCCAATTAACTGCCTTAAATGAATTTTCCCAAAGAAATGTTACAAATAAAAGTTGTAGCTCTTTGTATGTGTATTTGATATTCCAAGTTTAAAGAAAAATCGTCGGAGCCATTTTTGAGAAAAACGTAAAAAAAAAAACTAGTAAAATGGTTCTTCCGGTTGAGGAATTTTGACAGATGACCCACTGTCAGATCCAATGGTGATACCTAAACGGAATATCAAGTTTCAACTTTCTGCGGTTTTTCGTTTTTGAGCTATGCTGTTCCATACACACACACACACACCATTTGCTAAAAACCACTTTTTTGGGACTCAGGGGACCTCAAAACGGATATTTCCGGTGAAAACTCGATATCGAAAATTTGACACGATTACAATACTTCCTCTTACTAGGAGTAAGAGAAAGTAAAAATTAATGTCCCACCAAGAGACTGGTGAATAGTTCAGAGAATATATCTTGATTTTTAACTTTCTCTTACTCCTAAGTAAAGAGGAAGTATTGTAATCGTGTCAAATTTCGATATCGAGTTTTCACCGAAATATCCGTTTTGAGGTCCCCTGAGTCCAAAAAAGTGGTTTTTAGCAAATGGTCTGTGTGAGTGTATTTTGAACAGCATAGCTCAAAAAAAAAAACCGTATAAAGTTAAAACTTGATATTCCGTTTAGGTATCACCATGGATCTGACAGTACGTTATCTGTCAAAATTTCTCAACCGGAAGTACCACTTTACTAGTTGTTTTTTTTTTTTTTGCGATTTTTTTTCAAAAATAGCTCCAACGATTTTCTTTAACTTGGTATATCAACTACAAATACAAAGAGCTACAACTTTTATTTGAAACATTTCTCTGGAAAAAATTCATTTAAGGGCATTTTTGGGGGGGGGGTGGGGTTAGGTTTTCATCTAAAGTGCTATTTCAGTTTATTCGACAATTCTGTCATCTAAATAATGTTAATTAGAATTAAATATGTTGTTGAAATTCCGAGTTTGAAAAAAAAATCGGATGACCGGAAGTGCGTTTTTACTGAAATGTATTCTTCAGTTTTCTGGTATTTTCTCGAAAATGACTTTTACGATTTTTTTTAAATTAGTAATGTGAACTACACATATTAAGAGCTACATCTTTTATTAGAAATATTTCTCCTTGTGAAGTAATTTAAGGGGGCTTTTGGGTGAGGGGAGGGGTTATGTTTTTTCTCTATCAGTGCTATCATAGTTGATTTATACATTTCTACTATCCAAACAAAATTAATTAAAAAAAAAAAAAAATATATGGCCAAAATTCCGAGTTTCAACAAAAATTAGTAAACCGGAAGTGCGGTCAATTAAAATATTGAATACTGGATTAAGAGAAAGTTGTGTGATTGTTTCACACCAGATTTTTTTTACTTTCTCTTACTCCTAGTAAAGAGGAAGGAAGTATTGTAATCCTGTCAAATTTTCGATATCGAGTTTTCACCCGAAATAAACGTATTGAGGTCCCCAGAATCCAAAAAAGTGGTTTTTAGCAAATGGTCTGTGTGTGTGTGTGTGAACAGCATAGCTCAAAAACGAAAAACCGTGAAAGTTGAAACTTGATATTCCGTTTAGGTATCACCATGGAATCTGACAGTACGTTATATGTCGAAATTTCTCAACCGGAAGTACCACTTTACTAGTTGTTTTTTTTACGTTTTTGCAATTTTCTCAAAAATGGCTCCGAAGATTTTCTTTAAACTTGTATATCAACTACACATACAAAGAGCTACAACTTTTATTTGAAACATTTCTCCGGAAAATTCATTTAAGGGCACTTCTGGGGGAGGGGTGGGTTAGGTTTTCATCTTAACTGCTATTTCAGTTTATTAGACAATTCTGTCATCTAAATAATGTTAATTAGAATTAAATATGTTGTTGAAATTCCGAGTTTAAAAAAAAAAAAAATCGGATAACCGGAAGTTATGTTTTTCTCTATCAGAGTGCGCTATCATAGTTGATTTATACATTTCTACTATCCAAACAAAATTAATTAAAAAAAAAAATAGATGGCCAAAATCCGAGTTTCAACAAAAAATTAAAATCGGAAGGAAGTGCGGTCAATTAAAATATTGAAAACGGGAGTAAAGAAAGTTGTGTGAGTGTTTCACACCAGATTTTTTTTTTTTTTTTTTTAATTGCGTAAGCGTTCTAAAAAAAAAAAAATTTAACGGCAGATATATCATGAATATCATCAGTCCATGACAAATGTCTGATCAACCGTTACACTAAGATATTTTAATTTATGTAGTAGAAAATCTATTTTTAGAACTATATATTAAAATTGTATATATAGAATAAAAAATAGAATAAATAAATGTATAAGAGGAATAAAAAATTGTGAAACTAGTTTTGTTTGAATTTAAAATTACACCATTTAACACAGTCCTGTGAATGAAAAATTAATATTGGGAAGTAGGCTTGTAACTAATTCAATCACTAGGGGACGAAAGATAAATAAATTTCAAAGTCATGCTTATCATGAAATAATTCGTTAAAATCGAACTACTGAGAGCAATAGACGTTATATTTTCTGTGGCATTATTAACAAACCTATCAACAGTGCATAAAAAAAAAAAAAAAAAATTAAGTGTATTTTTTGCAACACAACATACCTGGAAAACATGTGTGCCAATTGGTTCCTCTTCTTTAACAGTTGGCTGATATCTTGAACAATCAGTGAACACTGGTTTGTGATTTTCCTGTGAGTACATGATTCCAGGTCCAAGTGAAAGCTATAAAAATAAAATTTTTTAAATTAAATAATTATTTTTTTTTTTCCTCCAACCACCATTATGCCACTAAAAACTAGTGGCTAATGTAATGACATGGCAAGGTCATAGCAATGTCAAACCTTCACAACACATAACAAAGAAAGAATAATTTATAACTAGTGGCCTAGCCGGCTGCTGTCTTCAAGACAAGGCCGCGGCCAAACAAACAAAACCAAGGGTCAATACTTTACATCAAAGCAAGCACCGATAAGCTGGCCACTGACCTAAATCGCTGGTCACCGAACTAACCAAGGTCGCACACTAGGACAGATGTCTTGGTGTGAGTGTTGCTAACACTAATATATAAACTTCGCCCCATTGGAAGAGGGGATGATTATACTTCAGTACGTCTTCAAGATTATTATACGAGCAGCAGTTTCCGCGTCCCTATACAGTTTTTATTTATACTTATTTCCTTAGTTGTGCATCTTAGTTCATTTATCTTAATCATTCTAATTTATTAGTTATTTATCTTCTATTTATTTCTAAGTATTTCTTGTTAATAGTTACCATTTTTTTACGTTTAAATTATTGTTCAAATACAGTCTATTTTTATAATTTCCGTGTTAATAATTCGAGCACTAACTTCCAAAAATCTCTAAACTAACTTCCGCCCTCTTCAAGACGTCTACTACATACCTCAGGAATCACATTAAACGATTCCACTACACCGTGAATAAGTTAAAAAAGTCATGTCTATTTACTGAGTTTTTTTTTTTAAATAATCGTTATTCAATGGGGGATTTTTATCCCACATAGTATGCATATTTTCAATGTTTCTGATCGGTTTCAAATTTTCATCCATTGTCAGAGTAAGATGTTAGTAAATAGAGGGCAATGAGAGGGCGAATCGGCTGGCTAGGGAGGGATCCTCCTTACCTTTTCGTGGTGCCGAGCCCAGCCCTTGCCGTCACTAAGAGGTTCTGTGTTAGTCAGATAAGACTTTAGGAGACGAGAGTTTGGGAGAAATGCTGGGAGGACAGGCAGGGATGCCTCCAGGCTATAAGATTTATCCAAGGGACTAAAATCAAGGTTTCAGACTACCTCCTCTCCCTTAGTAGGATAGGACTGAAGACCTTGGTGGGTGTAGTGACCGGACATACATGGGTGTCTAGTCACTGGCATAATGTAGGGGAAAACGTCTAATCCTATATGTCAGAAATGTGATGATGGAGTTAGGGAAACAGTGTACCACTTACATAGATAGCGATGCAATACAGCGCGACGCGGCTAGACGCGACATGTAAATACATAGAGAACGATTCGGCGCGGTGCAACTTGAAACTAGAACCAATAGGAGTAGCCAGTTTGCACCATTGTGCGACAATCCTTTATTTAAATTAAAAACTTTGCAATGTGAAGTTAAAAGGGAATGGATAAATGAGGTATGTGATGGGAGGGAAGTGTACGGCCAGTACCACCATTTATTTCCCATATTAAGGGAGAATGAGGCATAAGGAACTATTAGTCCTCTTTCCTGTGATGTATGTGTTTTGATTGCCAAATCAATTTTCATGAAAAAACTTCATTTAATAATAACTCACCATCCATCTCGGCTACTGTACACACACTGCTGTCTCTTCTAGTCGCTTATAAAAATCAAACTGGTTTATTTCAGAGGTTGTCGCGCCAGATCCCGTCGCGTCGCTTCGCTTCACGCTCTGTTTCTTTTATGCCATATATTCACATGTCTTTGATAGCTTCGCTCATAGTCGCGTCGCATCGCATCGCGTCGCGTTGCTGTCTTTTGTGTTTGTGCCCTTATGTCAGTGTCCCCGTTTCGCTGGTACTAGGTTTCGTGTATTTGGGAGGTCACCACTCTTGCAGGATTGCCCGGGTGAGTTGGAGTTGAAGGATGTCTTGGGATATTGCAGACTGTCCGTTAGACTACCGAGGGGAGATTAATTAGGGGGAAAATGTGGGGATAAACGCCCCAAGCCAAAAGGCACCCAGTTTTCAATAATAATAATAAAGTTATCGAAGTTCATGTAGAGAGTTGACTTCAACTTTATGTTTCTATTATACATTACACTTGTTGATTCAAATCAATTTGAATCAACAAGTGTAGTGTGTAACAGAAATATTAAAGTTGAAGTCAACTCACTCTCTCTCTCTCTCTCTCTCTCTCTCTACACGAACTTGATAACTTTACTCTGGACGATGGATAAAAATACGAAACCGGTCAGAAACATCAGAAATATACATGTTACGATGGATAGAATCCCCGATGTTATTCAGCATTGCGAACCCACTCATATAGTATACAACAATGTTATTCAAATCTATTACAAGAGAACATATGATTCTGTTCGGTATTTAATGTTATATTTAGGTATATTTTCCGCTAACTTATTTTTATAATAATTTTAATCTAAGAGGGGAGGGGATACCTTAACATCTTACTATTTTCCTAATATCAGAGACATTTTCCGTGGTAGCCTGCTTCATTTTGTGCTCATCGACCGGTTTCGGGCGTTCGCCCATCTTCAGGATGCGTTCTTCAGACAGTGTGACAACACAGACTTGCACAGAGCAAATTTAGTTTTCACACTCGCAAATTTAACACTAGCAAATTTAGTTAGACTGACCGTTAGACTACCGGGGGAGATTGATTAGGGGGAAAATGTGGGGATAAAAGCCCCAAGCCAATAGGCACCCAGTTTTCAATAATAATAATAATAAAGTTATCAAAGTTCATGTAGAGAGTTGACTTCAACTTTATGTTTCTATTGTACATTACACTTGTTGATTCTAATCAATTTGAATCAACAAGTGTAGTGTGTAACAGAAAACTAAATTTGCTCTGTGCAAGTCTGTGTTGTCACACTATCTGAAAAACGCATCCTGAAGATGGGCGAACGCCCGAAACCGGTCGATGACCACAAAATGAAGCAGGCTACCACGGAAAATGTCTCTGATGCTTTCCAGCTCTGCGGAACCAACCACCACAACAATTACTTTCCTAATACATTAGGCCAGTAGTTTCCAAATCTTTTTTAGGTCTACATTCAGATAATATTATGGGTTTAATACGTGCACCTCCTTGCAATAACTCTGCGACTCACTACGGGGGGAGGGGGAGCGCACCGAAATTTGGAAAACACTGCCTTACCCCGTTCTATATGTAGAAAAGGGGTACACATGGTTTTCACTACCGGTTTCCCTTTATCAGCCGTAAACGTCCCTGGCCATAATCTTAATTATTATTCACAATCTTCAACCAAAGCTTGTTGAAATGTGTGGTGTAGGAGCTTCTGATTCCTTGGATGCGGTCAAGGATATGCTCTAGTCTCAGTTCCTTAATTTCCTATTTCCTCTTTTCTTTCACAACCATTTGCGAGCTGGATGATACATTAAGGTCTTTTCAACACTACAAACAGGAACCTTCACAGGTAATGGAACTTCCTATGTCCTTTCTGTTGTTTTCTATTATGGTAATAAATTTGATTAAATTTTCATTTCCTTATATTTATTGTAAACAGCCTTATTTATAAGGTTCTGCTATTTCACCATTTAATTCCCCCCCCCCCATAATGGAGTTGTTGAGGAGAGAAATTGGGTTTGATTGAATAAAGGAGATATGAAGACTAGACGTAACGAGATGTAGCTATAAGTTTACACAAACTACACTGGACTTTATAATGACTTTGATAGAATAAAACGTGGGAGTAGAGGTATGGTTGACACGATGCGAGGTATGGTTGAATCTGATAGATAGCTCTAGATAGATTCCCACTGGCTTATAAACATACACGTTCTCCCACTCTAGCCTGCTTAAGTCAGAGAGTACCAGAGAGGGTCTGTGTTCTCTCTCTTGCTATTACATCAAATATAATGGAGTTGTTGAGGAGAGAAATTGGGTTTGATTGAATAAACGAGATATGAGGACATCGTTATAATGTAGCTAGCTATAAGTTTAAAACTGCACAAACAAACTGCACTGGACTTTGTAATGATTTTGATAGAATAAAAGGTGGGAGGAGAGATATGACACGATGCAATATATGGTTGAATCTGGTAGATAGATCTAGATAGATTCCCACTGGCTTATAAACACAAACGTTTTCCCACTCTAGCCTGCATAAGTCAGAGAGTACCAGAGAGGGTCTGTCTTCTCTCGGGCCTGCCTTCTCTCTCTTGCTATTACACCCCCTTTTATGTATTTAATTATTTATTATACCAGTGGTCGGCAACCTGTGGCTCTTTTTAAAGCATAACTGCGGCTCTTTTTAAGTTAATAAATACACATATAACAAAATAAAATTTTAAATTTTATTAAAAGAAGAATAATAATTCGTAAACTTCCCTCAATTTTTTGTTTTCAAATACTTTTCAATTTTACTATTCACTTATCACTTCATTATCAATGTCAGAACAAAACTTAATAATAATAATAATAATAATAATAATAACTGAATATCGTCTTTAGATATTATTGTTCTTATATTTTTCTGAAGTATTATATTTCAATTTTATTATTCATTCAAGTTAAATTTATTATAAAATATTTGAAATCTCAGCATAATGTTAAACAAAAAATAAATTTTATAGTTTTATAGGTAAGATTGTTTAAAAAAAATCACTTATTTTTTACTTTAATAATTATAATTACGACTATTGTAACATTGGTAATAAATAATTGAATTGCAGTATATCTTACTACAGCAACTTTAAAGCAAAGCACAAATAAACTCATTTTAACAAAATAAAAAACACGTTTTAGGCTCAATTTTAAAAAAAAAATGGTACAAGTTGCTGACTTGCGGCTCCGTTAAGTATTTATATTGGTAAATATAATTCTTAAAAATGGCTCTTTAAGAAAAAAAGGTTGCCGACCACTGTAAATGAGCTTTTTGGAGGTTTGATGAAGAATTGTTCGATTTACTTTATATGTAATAAAACTTAGATATATATACTCGTATTATTAATACCAGAATTTATGAATTTGCGTTCCAGTAGTGTTATAGCCAGCTAAACTGTATGGCAGCGATTTCCAAACTGGGAGGCGCCGCGAAATTAATAGAAATGTAATTTTCATAATGTAACAATTAAATTTTATAACTTATTTTTTTTTTTTAAGCATTTACTGTGTTACCTAACTCCCTGTAACTTCGATTTAAACTCGAGATAAACATTTATTTAGGGGGGAGGGGAGGGAGGATTATATTATATTTTGCTTGATTTTTACAAAGTTAGCGTGGATAAAGGAATCTAATTATCGATAAACTAGAATGATGAATTTAGATTGACAACTTCTAAAAAAGGAAAAAATTGATCATACGATACTTCATTGAAACCAACATTTTCAGAGTGAAATCCTAGTTCAATTTTGATTGAATCAAAGTTTTGAAGTATATAATACCGTTTTTTAATTTAGTTATTAATAATTAGAATTTATTTAATAATACTCACATGTGAAGCAGTATTATATATATTGTAATCGTCATGGTAATTGTCAGGGTAGGAATGTGTCGGACGATCCGGTGGTAAATGTCTGGAGTGTCGTAATCTGGCTGGACTACCATGTGACCGCCATGTCCAATAGCTGGATGATCCATCATCTAGAAAAGTATACAACATTCAATTAGAATAAAATATTAAATAAATGAAAATAGTATAAAATTCTTATTTATTTATTTTTAATTTGTTGCTAGGTTACTGATTACTTTACTAATATGATTAAAATATTTTTGTTAAGAACATTTTTATTTTTATTTTCTCTTATTCGTATTTGTACCGAAAAAAAATATTGAAACGCAGCAACTAGTGCAATCTAGCAGAAAAAGCAGGCTCCTCAAGTTCTCCTCGTGGCCTGTGGGAAGCGCTAGCGGGGCGCTTCTAGGTTTTTCTAGAATGTTCTATTGCGGTTTCCCACGTTCTAACGCGCCCTGGAATGTTCGAGAAGCTTCTAGACCCATCTCCAGGGGTGTATAAATAGGTGAAGAACAGCTCGAGTGAGTCAGCCTTGTTACAAAATGGAGTGCGCCCTTGTTAAAAGGGAACTGAGAGAACTTTTGTTGGTTTGTACAGTGTATTTAAGTGCTTTATTTGTAATTTATTGTGTTGAACAATAAATTGGTGTTGTTAGAAGTTTAGTGTGTTTTATCTACATCGAATCCACTTACCAACTAGTTGCAGTAGCTAGTTTGGGAAAACGTTACAGCATTTTTATAATTGATCTTTGTGTGTTTGTTTGTGCGAGAGAGAGTGTGGTGTCCTTGACAAAAAAAAAATATGTCAAACATAAATACCTCTACCGAACACAAACCCAGATATTCCGTTAAAGTTACCGTCATGGGTTTCGAAAAAAAAGAAGCTTAAAGCTTCGCCAAAAAGTGGTCAACAAAAAAGTACGACTTTAATTTAATTCATGTTCATGAAGTATTATTACAACGATTATAATTCCAAACTTTGAACTGAGTCCTGCTGAAACTGATAAAAGTTGGTTGGTTGGTCCCGCATAGCTGGAAAGCATCAGAGATATTTTCCAAGATAGCCTTTATCTTTTTGGTAGTCATCGACCGGTTTCGAATGTTCGCCTATCAAACAGGATGCCTTGATAAATTAGTGTAATAACACAAGACAAGACACAGAACAAATATCAGTTTATACACTAATTAAAGTGGTTTTTATTCCTGTGTAAATCTGTGTTATCGCACTGTTTTATCAAGACATAATAATAATAATTTATTTTATTGCTTTATGGCGAAACGCCTTAAGCAAGGAGTTTGGCCAGTGTACAGAAATACAAAATGGTCAGTATACAACAAAGAATAATACACAGCACAGAAATAAAATGAAATAATATAAACATCCTGTAAATTAATTAATTAATTAAATTATATACATAAGACGAACATAAACTACCACAAACGGTTTGTAGAACAGAAAATAATAAGTGTAAAATTTATAGACCAATTTATAAATCACTGAACTTTCACTACTTGGAAAACTATTTAAAAAATTGAAACTGAATTACTTTACTTATTTTAGTAAGAATTGTAATATAAGTATATTAACCAAACAGAATATCATTTCTCAGGTATGGTAGTAGTTGGTTGCGTTTATTACTTTTATTTTTTAATTTTTTTTTAATGAGAATGTACTGACAAGTAGGTTTACAGAAACTTCAAGCTTACTATTCACCAAGCATAAAACTTCTCAACTTAACAGCTTGTTTACAATAGTTGAAAATAGCAGTAATCTGTCCATTGGATGTAATTGAAAATAGCGCCTCAAACCATTCCTTTTCAGTTTGGAAAGGCATTAGGAAACTGTTAATAAGGTGATCCCTTACATAGAGAAAATGTAGTAAAGTATCAGGTAATCCCATTTTACACATCATACAGACCCTCACCAGCATCAAAAAATATAGCTGCAATTATTTATATACAACCGGGTACACACTAACCTCCCAAGTCTCAATTGACTGATTACTCTTATTTTCTTAATGCTGGTATTACTGTCTAAGTAAAACTCACCCGATCCAAAATTACTAACCAATCTATACATAGGGCTGTATTTACTATTCAGCACATTGTTTATATCCTCACAGATAATTTTATTCTTACATTTTTCAATTATGTTATTTTTTTCCTTCTTCAAAACAGAAACATCATGAGTTGAAACGATATCTAAACTACCCAAAGAATTTAACATGGATTGTATGAAGGAAATGAAGTTATGAGATTTATTTTTTCCAGGTCTAACCCTTGTTCTATATAAAGCATTATAAAATATTCGCGGCAAACGGGACTCATCCATTTCAAACAGTTTAATCAAAAGAGAAAACATGGCCTTAAAGACAGTGGCTTTAACCGGCGTTAAACCGAATTCCAATCTAACAAAAGAGTTAGGAACATTTCTAGGCAGATTGTATAAGCTTTTGATGCACTGCAATTGTATGGATTCCAACTCGTCCAAGTAGTTATAAGCCCAGATTTCCGACGAAAATAGCATGGTTGGTTTGATTACTGAATTAAGTAATTTTTTCCGGGACTCATGATTCACGGCCAACGAGTTAACCAAAATACCCTTCACCTTATTAAAAGCCACCCTACCCATTGATACCAAATGTTTCGAGGCCTGAAAAAATTTCCCAGTTGATGAAAAGGGGACACCCAAATATTGGAAGGAAGAGACAATGTCAATTGGTTTCTGAAAAAAAATAACTTTACGAAATTTTTTAGGACGAGTTCGATTCGAAAAATAAACTATTTTAGTCTTAAGGGTATTAACAATTAACCCGTTTATATCACAGTACTGTTCCAGGACTCTCAGCTTTTCATTTAAATCAGACAGAGAACTCGCAAAAGTAACAATATCGTCGGCGTATGCTAACAAGGAAATTTTATTATTTTCATCTACGGTGATAGGCGATGCTCCGTTCGCAGCAAAGAAGGTGGGCATATCAGAAATGAAGAGGAAGGGTTCCCCCTGCAACACACCTGAATTGACATTTACATCATCTGTTGAGTATGAAAAAGTGGAAACGCGCATCTTGGCATTGTCGTAAAAACATTTTAGTATATTGATTATCTTTAGACCAACACCTAATTTCAAGAGCTTTGACCAAAGTAGATTATGCAAAATCGAGTCAAACGCTTTGGTAAAATCAATAAATACTGCAAAGAACGAAAGGCCTTTATTAAGTTTTATATTTACTAAGGAGGAAATGTAAAACAAATTGTCCAGACACCCTCTCCCAGGTCTAAAGCCAGACTGTTCCTCTGGCAATAAATGGGCGTTTTCTGCCCAACCAGTAAGTCTACAAGACAAAATGGAAGTGAAGAGTTAAGGTAAACTGTTCAACAACGCGATTCCCCTATAATTACTGGGTTCAGAACGATCACCCCCCCTTATGCAACATCCTCACGTCTATTAGAGACCAAGAAGGAGGGACCACCTCACTTTCCAAAATATTATTAAATAAATTTAAAACATAGTGGTGCCAAGAAGGGGGTAAGTTGCAATAAAATTCATAGGGTATCAAATCTCTAGCTGGGCTCTTATTGCGTTTACACTTAGGCATAACAGAACTATCACCCCCCTTATGCAACATCCTCACGTCTATTAGAGACCAAGAAGGAGGGACCACCTCACTTTCCAAAATATTATTAAATAAATTTAAAACATAGTGGTGCCAAGAAGGGGGTAAGTTGCAATAAAATTCATAGGGTATCAAATCTCTACCTGGGCTCTTATTGCGTTTACACTTAGGCATAACAAACTGCAGTTCCGACAGATCAAAATTACGCTCTAATTCATAATTGGTATACTGAAAAACATGCGGATAGGAGATGGTATTAATTTTTAAAGGCGGGTAAAAATTATTAAGGTAATGAATCCAAGTATCACTACTAATGTTAGGATTTACATGCTGCCTGAATGTGCTATCCCGATACAGCTAGCCAGAATTCTTTTGAGTTCCTTACATTGGATATCCTTTCAATTTTTATTTTTCTTTTTTCTTTTTTCTTGGTTTTAATTAGGTTACAATAATATTTACGTAATGTTAAGAATTCAGAGAGCAAAGTTTCGGACCTTAATTTCCTCCATTGTCGAAATGTTCTATTTAATTTTCTTTTGGCATACAGATATTCAAAATCAAACCAATCATTTTTCTGAAAAGAGGACACCCTATTGCCAGGAAGCGAAATCATATTAAGGGCTGCTGCAGCACTAAGTATTACATTATTAAGATTTTTATATATCTCTTCGGTATCGCAACTATTGAATTACAAAAAGAGAAGTAGTAAAATAATTAACTTTAATTTTTCATTTAAGTTATCTAATTCAGAGCATAATAATGATGTGATTGTAAATTTATAAATTTTCCCTTTATAAATTTTATGGTATAGTAATAAATTAACTTTTAATTTATTAATAATTTTAATTTTTAATAATTTTGTTGAGAAGAGAATGGTATGTTGTGTTTTTATATGAAAAATGATTGAATCTATTATCTCTCTCACAAAAAAAAAAGGTACTTTCTATGCAGCATTCATTTATTTGTACCAACAATGAGGTTCCGTAGTGGGATGATGCTATAGTTCCCAATTATTTATCATTGCTCTTGAATTTTCACATAAACCTCACAAAATAGAAATTAGCATTTTTTTTTTTTTCTGGACTATTAGAATAAGTATAAATTATAATGGGCTCTCACAGTTTTATCCATTACTAACCACCCTTTTATTACTTCCCACCCTCCCCATCGAGCGTGCATAACTTCTTTACTGCATTCATAATGATATTTCAGCGTAAAACGCCGAACTTCGGGACGGATGAATCTTCAAAGAAAAACTATAGATATCGCCCAGTAGTTATTGAAAAAAGTACTTACGCCTGCGTGTGCTTTAAGCAGAAAACAACTTAGTTATTGTGGTTGGTTAATATCTGTGAAATCTCTGAATATCACGGAAAATATCTCTGAAGAAAGCAACTTACCTGCAACAAAAAAAAAAAAGAAGCTTTATGAGTGCAACATATAACTAGAAAATACTTAATTGATTGAAACATTTCAATGTCCAAAATAATGACAATTGCATGCTCGACTTTGGAATTCAAGGCTACAGAACATTCAACTTAGAAAATCTAACACAATCTTCCAGATAACTTCCAAACGTCTACTTATGTAAATAAACAAAATATTTGGCATTGCGCAATCTAAATAAATTATTTTAATATTTTCGGTTGATTTTAGGTTAGTTACTTTACTTACTCACATCTATTACATAATGTACTCGTAGAAACGGTGGTCAGACATAAACAATTCCCATATATTTGTCTCCATAACTCATTAACGGATAATTGTAACGAAATATTTAGCTTTGTACGAAAAATCGATTCAGGAAAAAGAAATACAAAAATAAACAACCTTTTAAAAACCACAAGCCATTCCATGCCCGAGCCATCTATATTCCATTCTTTCATCTAAACAATACCAGCTCATACAAAATCATTCATATTCGAAAGTCTATCATTCCCAATCTCAAATCTGATCTCTACTCTTCCAAACAAACTCAGCAAACAGTTCTCTAAATTCAAAGACCCCATTGAAACTTATGACCAAACGAATTCTGTTTACAGCAAACTTTGCACGTCACCAAACTGTAACGCATGTTACAGTTTGGTGAATCAAAACAACACCTACGAAAGTGACTTAGACAACATTAACTAGACATAGCTAACAAAAACTGACAGTACGCCCTCACAAAACATGCACTCACCCTTGCTTGCCCACTCCTTTGATTTACGAAATGCTTCTGTCCTAACCACCCATTCCAACCACCTGAAGCGACTTCTTTCTGAATCCATCCACATTAACCTCAACCCTAACTCCATCAACTACAAAAAAGACAAGGACGTCATTACCTCTTCTTACTACAACATTTTCCGCTTCCTCAAAAAAGCCCCCCGCCCCACTAAATTACACATACCAACTTTCTACACTTTCCACTCATTTTTAGTTTGTTTATATTCATTTATTTCTCTTATAATTACTTATTGATTTGTTTTTCATTTCTACCACTCTTCATATTTCCCAACTTGTAAATTTCCCTTCTCGGTTTTCTTTGCAAGCATACCTTACTCTACAACCAAACAATAACCTCCTTAAACATTTAACTCTTCATTCTTCCTTAACAGGTATCATATCTTTTTACTTCCTCTTACTCCTAATAAGAGGAAGTTTGTAAACTTGTCAAAATTTTCGGTATTCGAGTTTCACTGGAAATATCCGTATTAAGGTCCCGTGAGTCCAAAAAAGTGGTTTTTAGCACTTGGTCTGTGTGTGTGTGGTGTGTGTGTGTGTGTATGTATGTGAACAGCATAGCTCAAAATCGAAAAATCCTTCTTAAGTGCTATTTCAGTTTACTATACAATTCTATCATCTAAATAATATTAATTACAATTAAATAAGTTGTTGAAATTGCGAGCTTGAAAAAAAAATCAGATAAGCGGAAGTGCGTTTTTACTGAAATGTATTTTTGCAGTTTTCTGGTATTTTCTCGAAAACGCCTACAACTATTTTCTTTAAACTAGGAATGTGAACTATAGATATAAAGAGTTACAACTTTTATTTGAAATATTTCTCCAGGTGAAGTCATTTAAGGGGGCTTTTGGGTGAGGGGTAGAGTTATGTTTTTTTTTCTAAAGTGTTATCATAGTTGATTATACAATTCTACCATCCAATCAAAATTAATTAGAAATAATAGATGGCTAAAATTCCGAGTTTCAAGAAAATTAGTAAACCGGAAGTGCGTTTTACTGAACAGTTTTTTTTTTCAGTTTTCGACGAAATCCAACGAATTCATCAAATTTGGTACACAAATTTTTTAATATTTGTCAATTACAATTTTGAAAACTGTCGTAAGAGAAAGTTGTGTGAGTGTTTCACATCAGATTTTTAATATTGTTTAATCTTTATATGTTTTAATTTTTATCATACAATTTTCTTTATTTCCGTATTTTTGTTTTGTAGTTCCTGAGGAAAGACACCAAAGGTGTCCGAAATGTCGAATTAACTTTTTTAAAAATTAAAAGTTTCTTCTTTGGCTCCAGCCAACTAATTTTTTCTTATTTAAGAAAGAAATATTTAAAAAAAAGAATTTTTTTTTGTGAGAAAATTGTTTGGAATGCCTAAATGTTATATTTTGAAATAAGCTAATTCGTTATAGTAGGTTAGCGGTTAGCGTACTAGAGCATTCGTGGATATTCAGTTTTTTTTTTGTTTTTTTTAATAGTGTTGGTCAATATAAAACAAAAAAAAAAAAAATTAGATAATCATCTGATGACATTTCCTTACACCAATTCTCATAATTTTAATTGACAACTTTTATTCAAAATTAAGAGTTTTGCTGAATATTTATTCCTAATTAGATTGTAAACTTGATGGAACCAATATTGTTTATCCCAGGTTTTAAAATAACAATGAAATGATGAGTCTAATTTTTATTGCAGCTCCTTCCTGAAACTCCTAAAATCCGCGAAAATGTTTCAAACGAAACACATATAATATAATAAGTATAACAAATATTTACAATTGAAATCGTAGAAACCAATTCGAGAAAAGCGCAAAAAAATGAAAAAAGAAAGAAATTCAAACGGTATCTGTCATGTGACAGTTGCAACATGATTGGACCCCCTCCCACAGATTAGAAATTATTAGTAAATGATGCCAATTTGGAGGCGAATGAGGTTGGTGTTAGAATGTTCTAAAAGACTGGAAGAGCTTTCTTCTCTGAAGGATGTGCTTCTAGTTTTGGTACCAGATCATATGGGAATTTTTGTGAATGAGGAGGTGGATAGGTTTGCCAAATTAGGCGGGTCCTGAGAATGCTGCATCTTGTGGCACATGTCTGCCAGGCTTCCAGACATGGACAGCTTCACAGCATTCATCCTTATGGATGAGCTCAGTTAGTTTACGGCAGTCCAAAATGCTCATCGGGAGTCCGGACAAGGCCATTAGTGAGACGTTGCTGTGTTTTTCACGGAGCTCTCTCAGGCATCTGGTTGGATCTCTTACTGGACATTGTGGTTTAAATAAGACATCTCTACGTAATGGGGGCTCATGCCGGATTCTTTTTTCTTAGAGTCTGTGAGACATTATGGTTTAAGGAGCTTTCTAGAGCCTTTAAGTCTTTCATCTATTTTATGAAAGATTGCTTGGGTTGTGAGGAAAATAAGTTCACGACCTTTGGTCGGAACAGGATGTCTGTGGAAGAGCTTAGGCTATTTCTCCTTATGGTTATTGTCCTCTTTGTTCAGACTGCGGTGAATCTTAGATGGATTAGACTCGGGTTTAAATGTTTGTTCTAGACCCGGTTTGTTGTTGTATTTCTTGGGGTAGCTATATATGGGCTTTGGATAGTATAGGGTTTGGTCCCTCCCCATAGACTAATAATAATAATAATAATAATAATAATAATAATAATGCGTATCTGTGGGGTTGAATATTAATCTACCAAATACGACGATAACACCCTTTACTAGAAGAGGGACTCCTCCACATCTAACAAGTATCCATTTGGCCGTACTTGAGATGGTAGGTTAAATATTTAGGGATAACTGTTGATATAAAGCTCCTATAGACATATTGAAGTAATTGTCTTTCGATACGATTTTAATTGATGTAAGGTCATTCGCTCTCTCTCATAGTGAACAGAAGGTGGCAGATAAAACTTAAAATTTTTCCCTTAGTACTATTGGATGATGATCACCTATGGTGTGCGGTCTATGGGTAAATATCCCAGCCTATTCCAGGCGGAAATCCACACAATTAGAAGGCGTGGCCAATTGGAAGGTATGACCACAACCTCTATAGGAAGTGTCCGGAACATGGGTGATTTTGTTCCTTTTTTGGTATTCCCAAAAAAACCTTTACTTTTTTTTACCTTCAGTACAAAAAGTAACCAAAAAATATTCTATAATATTTGAATCAATTTGCAGAATTTTGAATACATTAATCAAAATGCAACCAATTTAATCATTTCTGTTAATGTGTAGAAAAAAAAAAAAAACCTACATTTTAAATAATGTAATGGAACACACAAAATATGAGCAACGAGGAAAAAAATAAGTAAAAATAAAATAAAATGAAAGAAAAAAATAAATAAATTAATAAAGTTTCAAACAGCCATATATTATTGGCCGTTTTCACTGTAAATGGATAAAAATATATTTTTATAATTACAAATTGATTATTACAAAAAAAAAAAAAAAATGAAATAAATGTGTATGAACCGTTATTTTAATATATTTTAATATAACCGCTGCAAGAAAATTTATTAAAAATGTTCATAAGACTTGTACATGAAAATAAATACAAACATATTATAAACTAACATAATATTATAAATAAAACTAATTTATGAATCTAATTCGCAATTAAGTTGATAATAGCTTTTCAAACATTGAATCAACATAATATGGAAATAACCATTTCCAATTGATAGAATTTATGATCTTTTTTTTTTTTTACCAGACCATATTCGGGGCTTTCCATATTAATATTCAACTGGGAATTTTCATGCACAATGTAATATGTGGAAAATTATTATCGATCTTATCTACTTATTTAGTTTAAAATAATTATTTATTTCATGCACAGTAATTAATTTATTGTGTAAATATTGTTCATATTTCATTATTTGTTTAGTTTCACTTACTGCTGGGGAAGAGGAAGTTTTATGAATTGTGTCAGATTTTCCATATCAATTTTTTAGACCATAAATCATATTTTGAGGCCGTCTGAATCCGAAAAAAGGTTTTTAGAAAAAGTATGTATGCATGTATGTGTGTTGTGGATGCGGGGGGGGAGAGTTTCTCCACCAAGGATCCGATAATATTATTATTATTATTTGTTTGTGGGAAGGGACCAAACCCTACGCTATCCCCATATAGCTACCCCAACAAAAACAACAACAAACCGGGTCTAGAACAAATATCCAAACCCGGGTCTAATCCATCTAAGATTTACCGCAGTCCAAACAAATCGGACAATAGCCTTAAGGAGAAATAGCCAAGCTCTTCCACAGACATCCTGCTCCGACCATAAGTCCTGAACCTAATCTCCTAATAACCCAGACAATCTGTCAAAAGATGGATGGGTGTTTCCTCTTCTGTCTCACAGAATCTAAAAAATGGATTCGGCATGAGCCCCATTACGTAGAGATGATTCCTACAATGTCCCATAAGGGATCCAACCAGATGCCTGAGAGAGCTCCGTGAAAGACACAGCAACGTCTCACTAATAGCCCTGTCCGGACCCCCGATGAGCATTTTGGACTGCCGACAACCAACTGAGCTCATCCATAAGGATGAATGCTGTGAAGCTGGATGCCTGGAAGCCTGACAAACATGTGCTAGAAGACACGCCATCAGCAGGCTCAGGATCAATGAAAGGGAGAGAGGCGCCTAATTTGGCAAACCTATCCACCTCCTCATTTCCAAAAATTCCCATGTGACCTGGTATCCAGACTAGAAGCACATCCTTCAGAGTAGAAAGCTCTTCCAGTATTTTAGAACATTCTAACACCAACCTGGAAATGAAGACACATGAACTCAGCCCCTTCAACGCAGCATGGCTTTCCGAGCAGATACAAACACCTTTTAAGTTAGTGTTACGTACCCTCTCATCCAAGATACAACAAAGAATTGCAAAAAACCTCAGTCTGGAAGACTGTGGTCCATTCACCAAGATATACTGAGGGATCCGACAATAAGGTTTTGGTCAGAATCGATCAACTGGAGGAACTTTTCCAACAATTTCCTTAAAAATGACTCGTCAGTAAGAGAAATCACTACGGCTGTGTCAAATTTTCCAAATTGCATTACAGCGGTACTCTGAGTACGGAAAAAATCAAAAATGTTTTTTAGCGAATGATCTATGTGTGTGTGTGAACAAAATATCTCAAAAATCGCAGTTACTTCAACGTGTTATTTCGTTTAGGTATATAACACCGAAGGTTTCCGGCGACATACATTAAACGGAAGTACGTCTTTACTGATTTTTTCTTTACGGCCATACGAGTTTTTCTTAAAAACAGCTCCAATGATTTACTTTAAATTTCTTATAAGAACACATGCAAACACATATATTTGAAAAAAAATTGAAAACAAATTCTTTTCTTACAAAGTGGAGAAAAGTTTCTGGGGGTACAGTAGCTTATGCTTTTCTAATGTACCAATCAGTACAATGTTATAACTAAGGAACGGATTTTTATGTATTTAAAAATGCCAAATATTTAATTAAAATATGCATTTATTTTCGTCAAATATGTGATTTTCTTAAAATATTTTCTGGAATATTTAAGTAAAATGGACATTTTTTTTTTATGAAAATGGAATTTTTTGGGGGTGGGGCAAGTTATAATTATTTATACAAGAAAAGAACATTTTTACAATTTATAATAATTTATTAGGAACAAAATAATTTGTTTTTACAAGTTATAATGATTTATACAACAAAGAACATTTTTACTATTTATAAAAAGATGTGTTAAATTTTCAATTTTGAAAACTTCACTCTTCGAAATTGTTTGCAACCACATGAAATTTCAAATGTTGGAACGTAAAGTGACGACGATCTGGGCGTAAGATGGACTTGTAACGACTAAAAGATCGTTCAACATCTACAGATGTTATAGGTGCCTTGCTGAAAGAAGTTATCTCGTTGGTTGTAAAGGGTACACGATGTTCTCAGGTGACTTCTGTTCCACTGATAATATCAGAAATCTGGTAGATGGTCTCCCACCCTTTGTTCTTGCTCAGTACTTCTATCTGATCAGATCTCCCTTACTCCCAAGTATTCCTTCCACCTTTTCGATGACTTTTTTAACGTTGGACACGTTTTCTGTCAGTCGAACATTTTGGGACTCAAGTTGGGTAATGGCTTGTGCAAGAAATACGCAATTGTCAGAAATGAATGCAAGGTCGTTCCTTAAATTAGGTTTCTCGAATAAAGACTTGGCTGTATTTATCGCTACTGCTTCGTCTTCGAGATGTGAAAGGACATTCTTGATTTTATTGTAGTTTTCATAGTAATACTGAGCTGCTTCCAGCCAAGTACCCCATCTTGTCAATATTGGTTCTGGTGGAAGGCACAAGTCTGGATAGAGATCTTTTAGCATTTTAATGCGACTTGGTGCTTTTAAGAACACTTTTTTAACCGAGGAGATTAAGGAATCTACGTCACTGAACAAAGATCGGACAGTTTCTGCTACTCGATGCAAGGCATAAGCAATACCGTCACATGAAGATTTAGGATAAAATACCTGAATAGATTGCCCAGCCTTGACCATGTTGGGGGCAGCATCAGAGAGAAACAAAAGAACTTTTTCGTTCAAAACTCCACTGGGCCATAGGATATGCATTGAGGCATCGAAGAATCGTGAAATGGTGGAATGATTGCATTTTTCGAGAACCTCACAGTTCAAAAGGAATGGCTTTGAATCCACATCAGAATCACTGTCAAGTTTTCCAGTAACTGCATTGGCAATAAACCTGCCCTCAACGTCAGTGGTTTCATCAATTGACACCCAAATCGGTCCATCTTTGATATGTTCTCGAATTTTGGTTAGTGTATCTTTATAGATATCTTCCAGGTAGTTTTTCCGCAGAGTGCTCTCGTCAGGCATTTTTTTCCCAATATAGGTCTCTAAGAATCCTTTGAAATGAGGATTTTTAAGTTTGTGGAAAGGGATATCTGCTCTAACCAAAAAGCCCGTCAAGAAAGTAGACTTACTTGATGATGGAGATGTAAGAAAGGCTTGATAGGACGTCCTCTCTTTCTTTCTGTTTTTATTCTCTATGTGCGATCCGGTGGCAATATGTTGGGTGACTTGGGAACGTTGAGAGCAAGAAACGCGCTTGTCACAAGCTGTGCAGTACAAAATGTCTCCATCACTTCGAAAAAGTTCTGCTGGAAACTCGCGAAGATATTTAGCAACCAGTTGTCTGTTTGAGGCCGATGTTCGTGGCATTTCACCCAAAAAAGAATACACTAAGTGACCGAACGAAATGAATTGGACACTTCAACGAACGAGCTGAAAGAACAGACAACGTCAGACAACTTCAAAGAACTAACAAGTGCCCGTCACTGTTTAGCAGCATTCTGTGTAAATTACAATAACCATTGTACCCACTGTGATTCACAGCCCTACAGTCTGTGGTTCACAGTTCCTGTCAACCACCTCCCAATTATGAAAATATGCCCAAAATGAAAAATATGAAAAAATATGTACATATTTTGATTAAATATGTAGAAATATTTATTTATTTTGATCAAATATGTATAAATATGCGATAACATCCAAATATGTGGAAATATGTGAAATAAAAGTAGACTCAAACGGCTTAAAAAGTGTCAGTATGAATACTTCTAGTTGAAAAACGTCTGCAAATTGCCTAGAAAAAAATATGTAAATACATAAGAATCCGTTCCCTAGTTATAACTTTGGTTTGAAACATTTTTCAGAAAAAGTACTACATACGAGGGTGAGCTGGATGCTTTCCGCAAATGTCTTTTTAGTGTACCTACTCTCAGCTTTATACTTGTATATATAAATATATAATATTGAAACCGGTAAATTAGTAAATATAGATAATCTACCAGACCACAGTCCTTTTATCCCCCGTCCAATAGTTTGCATTCATAACTTAGTAACCACACACTTACACATGCGCGCACACACACAATATAAAATCCAAATAAAATTTGCTTTCAAAAATACCCGAGAGAATATTAAGTTAAAGCAACAACTTAGCTTTGAAGTTTACCAGATAACAAGGTGAGAGGTACGCTAAAATTCTGGACGATAAACAACAGACCGACAAACTTCACAAGCACCACTACTATCTCTGTCTACATGGAGACTTGAGTTATGATTCAATTTCGGGCCGGAAGTGTGGCCATGGCATACAGTTTAATTAACTCACTGACTAGAGGGAAGGAAGTTGACTGGTAACGGTCAGAATCTGGAAGTTCTCTCTCTAAGGACAGTTTTATACAGAACAAGCACTGAACTAGAAAAACCATGATACTTATAAAATATTTCTTTAATAGAAAGTACGAGAGTTTTTTTTTTTTAATTAGTAATTTAAACTTTAAAAAAATCTACAGCGAAAAAATGAATTTCACAAGTGACAACTTTGAAGGAGAAACCACGTAAGCATTTAGAGTTATGTGTATCTTTCATTGAAATATTTTGCCTAGGTTAGTTAGTAGTTAAATAAGTGACACGCTTAACTGAAACCTAAAATCTAAATCTCTAATCTGAATTCCTAATCCCTGAAACCTAAAATTCCTCTCTAAATTGTAAAACCTATAATAAAAAAAAAATCCTTCAAATGTGAACTGTTTAAAAAGGAAGTACTGCCATAGAGGAAGTATTGCGATTGTGGCAAATTTTCGATATCCAGTTTTCACCGGAAAACTCACGTTTTGAGGTACTCTGAATCCAAAAAGGTGGTTTTTAGAAAATTGTATGTGTGTGAACAGCATAGCTCAAAGAAGAAAAATCGCAGAAAGTTCAAACTTAATATTCTGTTTAGGTATCATAATGGAATCCGTGAGTAAGTTATCATTCAAAATTCCTCAACCGGAAGTACCACTTTACTGAATGAATTTTTTTTCTTCACTTTTTTGCGATTTTCTCAAAAATGGCTCCAACGATTTTCTTTAAACTTGTTTTATCAACTACACATACAAAGATCTACAGCTTTTATTTGCAAAATTTCTCTTGATAAAGTCATGTAAAGAGGATTTTGGGGGAAGAGTGGGGTTACGTTTTCCTCTAAAGTGCTATCATAGTTGATTATTACATTTTACCATACAAAAAAAATTAATAAAAACAAAGAAAATATTAGCTGAAAATATGGATATTACAATAAATAAATAATTATAAAAATGCATTTGGTTTTGCCTAAATGTACAAACTGTAGTAGTAAGGGATGGCACAAATAATATTCCACACTCCTACTTGTCGATTGGCTTGATCATATAAGAGGGATGTGTGGAGAGTATCACTAAGACTTACGACTCCACCTTACCTTGCTGGGCAAGGAACTGTGTGTGAATGTCAAGTAGGATAAACATGTGCCATCCCAGTTCGTGTGGCCATGGCTCGAGAAAGAAATAATGTATAAGAGGCGCTAATAACCAAGACAATCGATGCGCCAAAAAAAAAAAAAAAAAATTAATTGCCGAAATGCCGAGGTTCAAGAAAATCATTGGCCGAAAGTGCGTTTTTCTGAACAGTTCTTTCATTTTTTTGCGTTTTCGCATAAAAACACCGACGGATTTCTTTAAATTTTTCACACTAGCTATGAGTACAAAGACCTATCAATTTTTTTTGTTTGACACTTTTGTCCCAGAATTTTTTTAAAAAAGATTTGTTTGAGGGGTGTATGGTATCCCCTAAACCCCATCCCCTTTGTTTTATTGAGTTTAGATTCTCCAATTAATATTATGATTACTTAAAGTAGTTTTAGGTCCATCCAATTTAAATTTTATTTAGCTATTTAAATCTACATTTCCACATTCTATTTCTCTTTCTACATTGGATATATACAATGTCTCAAGATTTTCAAAATCTAAATATATAACGCTTCTACTTTCTATAAGTTGTTTGTTTAATTGCACTAATAATTAGTTCGATTCCTTTTTTTATATTGCGAGGAAGTGGATTTTGGAATTAGCTCTTGCATAGATGTTTATCTTTATAGACAGTATTCTTTCACTACTTTATGGTCTGCGTCACATACATAAAATTAAGGACAAGATAATGAATAGCTACAAAGTCCAGGTCTAAGAAAAGTTTTTTTAACTGAATATTATGAATCCTTTGGAGAAATTTTTGTGAGTGTTTAACATCAATTTTATTTTATTCCATTAGTATAAACGGCCAAATACAAAATGATGGACTTTTCTTTCAAACGGACGGACGTTTCTTTGGACAATAATGGATTGAATCTTTCTGCCCAATTTCCTTTTGCTTTCTTTTTTAACAACAGACTGATAATTCTGAATTATTTCTTTATAGCTTACATTAATTATATAAAACAGTAAATATTATTTTAGTAATAACTTGATTTTTTGCTTTTCCTTAAAAAAAAGAAGAATTTATTGCACAATTTGATAATTTATAAAATACCTACGAAGGGAAAATCAGCAAAAAAAAAAAATTCTTAACTAGTTTATTCAAAGAAATAATTAGCTATAAATAATTAACCAATCACATGTAGAAGTGAAGGTATCAAATGTGGGCGTGGTCAACACGATAATTCTAAATTTCTTATTGGCCTAACATACACCCACATTTCACATTTTTTCTTCTACACTCTGATTGTGAAAAAAAAAAATCAGCTTAACTTTTATTGTTTGTATTTTTACTATTTCATCGAAAAGAATGTTGTTTTTTTTAACTTTCTTTTGAATTTTGCGGTTTTTTGGAATAAGGCTTATTTATCTATTTTATATATTGAGTTAATTAATAAGTTAACTAATATTCATAATTATTAACAATTGTTTTTTTAAAAGATTAAACAGTAAATACGTTTTCTGGTTTCCTATTTTAGTACAAGAAAGTAAAGGTTGGTACAAGCATTTAACAGGTATAGGTTAAATACAGTTTGCTTATAATGATAGCGTAAAACGTTGGAATTTTATGCTATCCAATACTAGAATCAACTGTTTCAGAGTTCTTCTAGAAGAAGGGAAAAGGTAAAAAAAAGAAACAAATCTTTCTAGTTCGGCTATAAAATGGAACACTGATAATTTATGTCCGATTCAACCCCAACAACCAATAGCTTTTTCCAAAAGGTTACTTTCTTAATGTTTATAGTAAATCTTTCTATAACATTATTTCTTTACCATATAATACTGTATTTTTCATTATTATCATTTTATAGGGGGGGGGGATGGTTTTTCCTTGAATAAATATTATTATCCCTAAGCCTGAATCGAATATGTTATATTGAATACAATATTTCTTGTTTTAAAAATAAAATTATGAAAACAAAGAATGCCCTTCTGTTTGTTAAAGTTATAAGATCATGTGAAATTATCGATTTCCGATGAACCGGAAATAAATGTTTTGTCGTCTCCTGAGTCCGTACAAATTGTTTGTAGCAAATGGTCTACGTATATCCAGAGTTGGAAAAATTGAACTCAAGTACTCAATTTTTTGTGTATAATAATATGAGTATTGTACTCATATTTATCTTCCGTATATATATGTGTGTGTGTGTGCGTGTGTGTGTGTGTATTGGTGTAAATAGCATTATTTTCTTCTTCTTTTTTATAATCAAAGGATCTTGAGGAAGAGGTCTAGTATTGTCACAATTTTTTATATTTTCTGAAATATCTTGACAACAATGGGTCATAGTTAAATTTGGCTTTCTCTCGATCTCCCGGAAGAGTCTTTTTATTAATGAATCTTTAAAATGATAAAATACGCAAAGGGTAGTGATATCTCTATTAAATTGTATTGGGGATTCTGTTTCCCGTCTCGGATTTCCATTTTCGTATTTCATTCTTTTATTATAAAGAATTAAAAAAAAAAAAAAATCATATCTACTTTCTTAAATACATAACTCTTGCTTCTATCATACAAAAAGTTCTTCCATCATGAATGATTAGTGATCTTTGACATTTTATATTGGCTCAAATGTTAATAATTCTGATCTGTCGCCATAAAAAATTTGTGCAATTCAAATTCCGATCCAATTTTTCATCAATGGAAGATAGCTCCTCCTTGTACAGTGGTTTTGCCGAGAATTACATGATTCCTAAAATTATAAACCAAATTTTTCACATCTTACTCCAGCACTAAAATGTCTTTTTAGAAAAGTCTGAATTTACTTTTTCCCAATTAATTTAAGATAATATATTGGTTCGTGTCTCTGTAATCAAATTATAGCCTGTAAATTTAAAGTTTTAATTTTATTTAATGTTATATATACCAATAACAATTTTCTAATTATAAGTATAGTGTTAGACGTCGATTAGTAAAATGTCTAACACTAGATACTATTAAAGCAATTAAAGAGAGGCCTACGAGGAATGGGCGATATTATTAGCAAGAGTCTCTCTTCAACAAGTTTGTAAGTAAATAAATTAATCCCGGCCACCCTCCCCTCGTCAACTGATGGCGCAATAGAACGTTACTCCTCGGGCACATAAAGTACTTCCACAAGTTTAGACAATATTTCCACTGTCTTAACATTCGTGCATACTAAACTAGTGTCGTAAGGAAGTTGTTCGCCTTTCTAATAATAAATTAAACTCCGACTGCCAACATTCTAAACGGAATAAGAAACATGCAACGTTTGTCAAGAAATGCAAATTGTACTCTTTAACAGTTTTATTGTACATCAAATTATTTAATGCTTTTGTTAATATATATATTTTTTTTCTTTCTTTCTACATTCAAGCCATTTTACTTTTCTCTTTAGTTAATTTGTTCAGTTAAGGTTGATTTTCTGGATTAATTTGTTGGAAAATTTGTAGGATTTAAATTGATCTTAATATGTGAATATTAATGTATTAAAGTGATCTTAATTTTTGAACAAAATACAAGTTAATTTTGTGGTTGTATCGTTTAATTCTATAACTAATTAAAACTGTAACCATTATTAATTAAAGTATTAAGGATATTGAAAGCAACCAGAGCACCACTTACATCAAGCCAGTGGAACAATTACTTTGATACAATTAATCCCCTTTTTTAATTACTTCTTTATTTTATTCCTGTCAGTGACAGAACACTTTATAATCACCGACAATAATAAAAAAAAGAGTAAAAATTACACTCATCCACAATTATTATTTTAGGCTTTAGTATTCGCTTTTTTTGCTTACAGGAAGTGATGTGATCGTGCAAGTTTTTAGAAATTGAGTTTTCACCGGAAATACATGTTTTGGGGATCCCTGAATATGAAAAAAATGATTTTAGCGAATTGTCTGTATGAATGTGCGTCTGTTAAAAGAATATCTCAAAAACAAAACGAAAAGTCGCAGAAATTTCAAACTTGCTACCACCGATTACCACCGCATCAGACATGAAAATTTCTGGGCAAAATCCATCCACCAGACGTTAAGATACAAATGTTTTTTCCGGTTTTCGTTATTTTCTCAAAAACAGCTACAAAGATTTTCTTTAAACTTTGTATATATCTAGACACATAAATGCCTATCACTATTATTTGAAAATTTTCTCGGGAAAATGGATTAGTAGCATTATGCGTTCCTCTAAAGTACCTTCGTTCTTTGCTCGGCTCTATAGCCCATCAATGTGTCTGGCCGCCTCTACCGGCTTCCGTCAGTCCTCTCTCTATTCAATGCGGCAACTTTCCGATTTCTGGCATTTAGCATGCTCTTGAAATCTTTTTCTTCCATTACTTTTCTGGGTACTTCTGTATCTACGACATCTCTGTATCTACATGGCCTGCCCAACGCAACCTACTCAACTTACTTTATTAACGACGTCCAGGATCTGGAACAGGTACGTTTGCTATACCGGATTAGAGCGCCTTCTCCAGGATTCCTCTTCTCTAATAAGTCTACACATTCCCTGAGAATCTTCCTTTTAAAGATAAATAGGAGTTTTTCGCCGGCTTTTGGTATTATCTAGATATCCAGATGGGCCGAATGAATAGCTTCTTTCGTGTAGGCGATTATTTTCGTATTGCACCGCACAAGTTTACTCTTTATGTGTAGACCGATTCCGAGAAACAATTGGAGACATCGCTATCTTTCGTAACGATGGGGCCTAAATAGGTAAAGTCGATCACTCTTTCAATATTAAGGCCTCCTATATATGCACAACCAGTGTGTTCTGTCGGCTCTCCTGCATGGATGTATTTTGTTTTGGCCCGTTTTTTTTTTGTCTGTAGGGAGGGATCAAGCCCTATCTTATCCAAAGCCGTTCTGGGCCAATATCGCTACCCCAAAGATCGGAGCCTTCTCAGGGCAGTAACTAACTAATCTCCTTCTTAGCAGCTCTGACCAGATTAAGGAATGCGATTTCCATTTCATTGAAGGACATACCTATAATTTCAACATCATCTGCACAGGCCAAAATCTGTGTCGATTTGTGTAATATTGTGCCTGAGTTGGAAGCCGGATAGTGGATCTGCTTGTCTCAAACATTTGTTGGCATTAAATTCAGCAGAAAGTACCCTTGCATATGCACTTTAAATTGAACGTCCTCCATAGTCATTCTAATCAGGCTTACAAGTTTTTGTGGAATACTCATATCCAGTAAAGCCTTCCAGTAGTTCTTCTCTACGTACACTACCATAAGCCGACATAAAGTCAACAAATAGGTGATGCGTTTTGGAGATCGTATTCCCTTGCTTTTCTAAGATCATTCTGAGAGTAAAGATCTGATCTGTAACTGATTTTTTCTTTGTAATCCACAGTGGTAGGCATCTCTCTCTCTCTCTCTCTCTCGGCAAATAGAACTATATATTGAAGAATATTTTATATGCAATATTATGAAAAGAAAATACCCCGATAATTATCACACTTGAGCTGATCTCCCTTTTTATGGTTTGGGCATGTTACAGCGTTCCTCCAAGTGTTAGGCATCACTTCATTAGTCCAGATGTAAAAATATCTCTCTGTACTTTTATGAAATCTCATGTTTAAATAATTTCAGGGGCAAGTTATACTGCAAGTCATACTGCCAGGAGCTGTATGATTTTTCATTTTATCTCTAATCTCTCTAATCTCCTCTTCATTTAGTTGCTTCATTTCACTTTTGACTGGGGTACTATTGGTCGGGTTCTTTCTCTGTCTAGTCATTCAACAAGTTGCCAAAATGTGGAAAAAGAGAGAAGTGGAGAACAGTAACATAGCAGAACTGTGTTGCAGAGAGATGCAACATAGTCGTACATAGATGAGAATATTAATAAAGAAAGGGCGCCCATTAATCCATAAACAAGTTCCTGCAGGGTAGAAGATGCACAATAACTACAAAGGAGAGTGAGATATTAGGCCAGTGGGCCAAACATTTTGCCAACCTCTTCAGTGTAATATATGGTTTTACTACATATATAATATCAATACACATTAAAAGCACTGACAGAATACAAAATTTATAGAAAATCGGTTAACCGAAATATGCTATTTTACAGAATAGGTATTTGAGTTGTTTTTGTTTTTTTGGAATGTCCTCGAAAATCGGTAACAACGATTTTTCTTTAAACTTGGAACACTTTGTGTATAGATTGAACCGTACCTTTGATTTGAAACATTTTTCAAAAAAAATTGATTTTAGAGGGGGTTTACAGGTCTGTCAGTTTGTTTAAATGCACAAACTTCCTTGGTTTTGACATAGAGCGCTCCGCCTCATAAAGCCGTAAATAAAGCTTTCATGGTAATACCTACCGTTTTGCCTCCTATATAATTATGGGTCGCGAATTAATTTTTGTGTATATTTTGTCTCTCTCTTCTCGCTCTGTGTGTGTGTGTGTGTGTGTGTGTGTGGGGGGGAGTGATTTTTTAAACAAACTGCGAGCTTGTGGAAGTAATTTCAAAATATTTAACTAAGTTAAAATTTGCCTTTAATATATTATATGGCGAGATGCAAAGAAGGTAATCTATAAGGTACGTTTAAAGGATATGAATCTTTATGGATGGAACTGTAGTAAGGAAAGAGAGCTAATTCTGGTGAACCTAAAGCGTTAGAAGGCTGGTTTTCTACCATCCAAGTTGAACATGATTTAGTGTTTACATTAACCAAATTGAAGTATATACCAACTATCTTAATTCCACATAGAGGGTTGTCTTCAGATTGGTTTTTCTGAAAAGAGAGATGCTGTTCACTTTCCTCGTTATTCTTAGTGCAAAATCCTCTCTTGAATCCAAAGATCTCAACTCTTTCAAGAGCTTCCTTTTAACTTAATACAAAATTAATGAATAATAAATTGCAAACTTGCTGTTCCAATTCACTATAAACACTTCCACTAATATATTATAATTATTTTATTATCAAATTTCCATACATCTTCTTCATGTGTTTTGTTTTACCTATTTATTGTTCATAAAAGTCTATTGTTTATGTGGAATTGAATAAAATATATTTCATTGTATTTTTTAATTTTTTATTTATTGATATTTACATCTGTTATAAAGCTTAACAATAGTAAATGTGCTAAATGTGTTTCTAAATTGTCCAATTCATAGAAACGGGAGCGGAGAAGTCACTCAGTAGTGAAACTCCGATTTACTCAATAAATAGATCACGAGGCCACTGACGTTTTAGTCTTCGAATAGAATTTATAGCATTAGTGAGGAATGCAAGTTCACGGACAAGGGGATTGGCGAGAGAGGATAAACTGTTGTGAAATTTATTGTAACGGAATAGGATTTCTTGACGGACGTATAGTATATTTAAATCTGTGTGGATTGTATGATTGGAGACAAAGAAAGGTGCTGAAACGATTTTGCGGAGGATTTTGGATTGGAGAGTAGTGTATCAACTGTATTTGCTCTTTGCAAGTCTATGTTATTACACTTTTCAACAAAAACATCCTGATGATGGGCGAACGTCCGAAACCGGTCGATAATCACAAAAAGAAGCAGGCTGTCACGGAAAATGTCTCTGAATCCTGATTTTATTCGTCATAGCATTCCATTTGTAGGTTCTGACCGGTTTCGAATTCTTATCATATTCACAGTATCGAGCATTGTTATCAAAAGTGTTGATTTGAGTTTGAAAACAATCAGGCAGTATGGAGCGCGACGGAAGCTAATAGTTGAAGTCAGTTCTCAACACGACTTGATAATAAGTCGGTGATGTTATGAGAATCCATAACCGGTCAGAACCTTCACAAAAAAAAAAAAAAACATGCTAAGGCGACTAAAATCCCAGATATTTCCCGGCTTTCGGGCCCAACCTCATATTCAATTTAACTAATTTGTTTGGAAACATGGTAGGTTTAAACGATGTATTACTGAGTTGAGTGCTAAAATTATGTTTTATTAATTGATTATGCCAGGCCTTTCAATGAGGTTCATTGTTCTGCTTCCCAATCAAGGCTCCTTCTAAAGGAGAATAAGCATCAGAAAGAGTAAGAATTTGCCATTACAGCTTAGTGGGAACGGTGGATCTCTTTGAACAAAGAGGATTGCTAAAATTCATTAAAATTTTGTGCATTTGTAACTTATAATCTCCTTAGTTCAACTATATCAATTCTATGAGTCCTTGAATGCTTGTTAATACTTAGTAATATTGTATATCAGGATGAAAATTAAACTGAGGAAAAAGGTAATATATTAGAGAGTATTGGAGCAGTGTATTCAGGAAGTTTTGTCACTTTTATGTTATATTTTTCAAGAGAAGGATTACTTGGTGTAAAACCAAATTGACGATGAGGAAGTAGTATTAGTATGGCTTAAAGAAGGTAGAAAATAGTTGAAGAAGTAGAAAGGACGAAGGAATTCCAGTGAGGTGTACGTTCATTCAAGCGAACAACCTGAAAGCCTGGAGTACTTGGAGCAACAAACTAGCCACAGTAAGCTTTTGCTAGTAGTCTACATTTGGAAAAGCAGTGAAGAGGGTTACATTGGGGAAAACTGTGCTGGAGTAAAGAGTGGAGGATGGGATATTTACACAGTAAGAGAGAAAGAGGGGAGGTTGAAAAGGGGATTGAATAGGAAGAGTGCGGCGGGGTCAATAATAACCACCGGCCGCTTGGGGCATGCCCATACAGGCTACCTACCCTTTCTAGCCGTTCTACAAATACTTGGCCAAAGGGGTTCGTGAACTGGCCTATGCAAGGAAAATACGTGGCAAACTAGTCTGGGCAAAACTGGGTGAAGGAAGGGGTGCGACACAAAAATGAATTTCCTTCTAGCTAGTGAGGCCACAAATATTTTATATACGTTACTAGCTCTTTCTCCTTTTGTATTTGTTTGTGTGTGTATGTATGTATGTATACACGTGTGATGGGTGTACAGTGGGAATCACCACTGACTTCCAACATTCAATCCTTCCGCCCTCTAAATATAAGAACGGACAGAAGTCTACACCGACCCAACCGGACAACATAATAAATATTTAAAGGGGCTATATTCAGTAACGGTGATGTTAGAAGCTCGTTATTACAAATGCGTGGTGAAATATCGGCACGCAATATCCTCCTCCCTCACACCATTTCTTAAACACACACTCACTAGACAGTAGCAATATTCTGCCTTCTCCACGGTCCTATGAAATATCTTACAAAAAAAAATAAGGCTAACAAAAAACGCCCATTTTGCATATCATTTTTTTCATAATTTCTGTTTTATTACTTTTTGTCATATATTACAAATTTTGTTTGTATTATAATGAATTTGGTTTCTATATATTATAAACCTATTAAAATAAATTTAATTTCTAGTTGTACAAGGAAATTAATAATTACAATAGTTATGGCTCGTGTGGACTGATACGAGGTTCTAAATTCGGCTGAAAGAGATGACGTTTGATGGATTTTTATAATTATAAGTACTACACAATTGATGATGTCTGAAGCCGGGTCCCATAGTGCAGCTTGTAATAGCAGTGATTATTTTTTGTGCAGGATGGGTGCATCAAGGAAAAAAAAATTGATATTTTTATATAAATATAAATGAGCATTAAGAATAAAGAAACTGCAAATAGCAAAAGTTATAATTTTTTTGAAAATCCAGTAGCAGTGCTTGTGCGATCACTGAAATGTGAGCATATTGAAAAAAATTAATAAAACGTGGAAAACTATTTCTACACTTTGAGACAAGTAACGTGAGTTTTAGTATTCCCTTGATCTAGAAACCATAACACTTGTTGTAGTCATAGTTGCGTGGAAGCAATGCCTAACTTTCTTCTGCAGATCTATAGCTCAGAATTGGATTTGGCTTTCCTTATAGAGATCCCGTAGGTCCGCTTTTTTTTTTTCTAGTTTGCAAACTTTCCAAACCTTTAAATCATTTACAATATCCTGCAACAACTTTCTTCTGTGGCGCCCTCTTTTTTTTGTGTCACAAGTCTTACTGAGAAATATTATTGTGGGTATTCAATCATTCGTCGTTTTACATTTATGAACCTTGTCAGCATAAACGGAGAGTGCAATGCAAAGCGTACTTCCTTAAATAGAGTTCGCCTCATATCTGCAATCAAGAAATTCGGCACATCAAGACTGGTTGATTACACTCCAAAGAACGGTGTCCAAGGTTAATGTGGATTGCAAAATAAGCAGGGCTTTTCTCCATCAATCAAGGTGTAAGACAAGGAGCTTCGCTGTCAGCAGAACTATTTAATCTGGCCCTACATACGCCCATAAATAACATAGAGCCAAGAGGAAATTTCATTCACAGGTCACAACACATTTGTGTTTACACTGATAATGTCAGCGATATTTAACAGAACTAAAATCGTCCACGAAGAAATGTTCAGTAGTTTGATTCGGACTTGTCAAAAGTTGGGGCTTCTTACCAATGATAAGAAAACGATATATATGAAGGATTAGCAGTGGAAGTGATCTGCGAAGTTATACTGGACAGTTATACATTCGAAAATGTAGTCACTTTGGTGTCATCCTCACACATAATGGTAGTTCAAGCGAGGAAAGAAACAAATGGAAAAGATAAAAAGATACAAACGTGCAATAAAGCACATTTTGCTAGTAACTAGCTTCTAAAGTCAAGCCTACTTTCACGTGACACTAAACTGAGATTGTATAAACCACCGATTAGACTGGTAGTCAGTCACACATGGAGAAGAGCCATTGTCTCTAAATTTATTACACGAATATAAGCCTTACATGTTTCTGAAAGTAAAGTACTGAGGACAATCTAGGGGCTAGTAGACATCATATGAAAGTGGATATGTGTCAAACACTTTCAACTAAATAAGTTGCTTGTTGTAGGAACGGCGCCAATCTGAAGCTGGTACAGAAAAAACAAATTGAAGCCCTTATTAAGGGTGTAATGGGCTGAAATCACTCCTCGCCCCAAGTTCACTGCAATTTTCCCTCAAGCTTGTACAAGGGGCAAACTATAGAGCGCACCTAAGAACTGGAAGGAGAAGCCCAAGAGAGAGGGTTAGTTTAGTCGCTGTATATAAGAGGCTGTAATTCTAAAGAAAGGATCATTATTTGAATCATCATCATACCGACAACATACAACGTACTTTCTCGCTCAATAATATTACGTTGTCAAGTCATTGTAGTGTTTGTCATTTTGAACTTAACATATACAGTGTTCAGTAAGTCTAAAGATGCTTAACTAAAATATTTCTCTTCCGACCAACCCCTTCCAAAATATTCCACCACAAAGGGCCTTAAACTTAAATTGTAACCACATTTATATTCTAAAAAAAAAAACATGACAATTGAATTTTTTTTTTAAAGCTGCTATAATTTTAGAGAAATCTTGAATTAGTATATAGAAAATGTTAAATTTATAAGTTGAATTTGCTGGATTTACAATTATTACAATAACATGAACTGTATGAATACTTGGTCTGGGGGACATTAAGATCTGCAACAAAACAGTGTATTTAACTATTATAAAGGAAGGATAAGAGATGCAAAGATCACCAGCTCAGCATCTGTGGTCCACCCTATCTGTTTAGTGTGCACTGTTTTGTGTATTTGTGAGTTAGACGATATGGTGATGAGGAAGGTCTCTGTGGTAGGTAGAGTGGTGGAAAGCAAATTAACTTTGAAACAATGCCCTATTGTAAATGGTTGGTTTTAGTATACAGAAATGTTTGTATTAGTGTGCGCATGTATTAGTGTTTACTTGCATTGTATACTTGTGCTGGTGTTATCTGAGCGTACCCCCAGGCTCTTCCTGAAAATGTAATCCTCCAGTTCTGTGGCCAATTATTGCGTTTACAAAACAGACATGAGATTGCCACTATTGCAATATACATTATATATATATATTTAAAACAAATACATATACAGAGAGAAAACTTTATATTTTAAACGGACTCCATTCATTCAGTTTATAATGTAAAACTGGATGAAATCACTTATCATTGCTATCTTTTGTTTAAAACGCATAACATCATTTTGTTTAAACACTGAACAAACAATGAATACATTGCTATTTGTAGGTGTAAGATTGCCTATTCAACTTTTACAATAAATTATAATACAAACAAACAAAAATGTCCAACCATAGGAACAAAATAAAAAAAATATATATTCGGTATAAATAGTTATTCAATTTTTCTATAAATATGTTTCTTTATAATTGAAAAAGCGTTGATCGTTGAAAATAATGATTTTATTTAATTCACTTTCACTATTCACAAAATTTTTAAAATTAAAATTAATTTATAGCAATATTAAATATAAAGTCGATAATATGTGAATATTTAATTACAGAGCAAACAGGTTTTAAAGTATACAAAAAAAAAAAAATGGCTGAGTCATTTGTGAGGAACCACGAAATAAATAAAATTATTTGGGTAAAGGTATTAGTAAATTATTTGGGGCAGAAAGTAACAAAGTATGGGTCAAGAAGAGGAAATGCAATCATCTTGAATTGGACTGTTCAGTTCCACTGTTTAACAATCTTCAACATTTCATCACAGTTTGTAAAAAAAAAATCTGGTGTGAAACACTCACACAACTTTCTCTTACTCCAGTTCTCCAAATTATAACTGACAAATTTTATAGCTAGTGTACCAAATTTAATGAAATTCGTCGAAAACTGAATAAACTATTCAGTAAAAGCGCACTTCCGGTTTACTAATTTTCTTGAAACTCGGAATTTCAGTCATCTATTTATTTCTAACTAATTATGTTTGGATGATAGAATTGTATAATAAACTAGGATAGCACTTTGATGAAAATCTAACCCCACCCAAAAGTGCCCATAAAAGAATTTCCAGAGAAATGTTTTAGATAAAAGTTGTAGATCTTTGCATGTTTAGTTTATATCCGAAGTTTCAAAAAAATCGTCGGAGCCATTTTTGAGAAAATTGCGAAAAAGTGAATAAATCATTTAGTAAAGTGGTAAAGTAAACGCACTTCCGGTTATCCGATTTTTTTCAAACTCGGAATTTCAACAACATATTAATTCTAATTAACATTATTTAGATGACAGAATTGTCTAATAAACTGAAATAGCGCTTTAGATGAAAACCTAATACCCACCCGTCCCCATAAGCAATTAAAGTGAATTTTCCCGGAGAAATGTTTCAAATAAAAGTTGTAGCTCTTGTATGTGTGGTTGATGTTTGGAGTTTAAAGAAAATCGTCGGAGCCATTTTTGAGAAAATCGCAAAAAAGTAAAAAATCTAACTAGTAAAGTGGTACTTCCGGTTGAGGAATTTTGACAGATAACGTAGTGTCAGATCCCACGGTGATACCTAAACGGAATATCAAGTTTTCAACTTTCTACGGTTTTTCGTTTTTGAGCTATGCTGTTCACATACATACATACACACACACGGACACACACACACCATTTGCTAAAAACCACTTTTTTGGACTCAGGGGACCTCAAAACGGATATTTCCGGTGAATACTCGATATCGAAAATTTGACACGATTACAATACTTCTTTACTAGGAGTAAGAGAAAGTAAAAAACTGCCTATTCACCTGATTGGCTATATCAAATTGGCGCAGCTTTATTCATGAAACTATTCTCTTTGAAGTGAAATAAACAAAAAAGGGACCAAAAATGCAACCTTGCTGGACTTTGTTTGTAAAGGAACAGAACTTTACAATTATTCCAAAACTGATAAAAATGTATATTTTTAAATGCTAATTATAGCTTCAGTTAACCTGGTGAGATACACATAACACCGAATTCATAAACAATAAAACCTTTTCAATGGCTTTACAAAAACTGAAACATTTTAAAGAATTGCTGGCTAACTTAAAGTCTATTTAATCATTCGGAGTCATGCCATATAAATTTCGGTTCGGTTTAATTTGTAGAAACATAAATAAGATTTTTCGAAAATTGTCGAGGTTTTGGGTCAGGAAGTAATAAAAACACAAACTTTAGTTTTCCCTATACGTTTTGGGTGAGGTTCCCATCTTCATAAAGGCTTGTAATTGGATCCGAATCATCATAGATTCATAGGATCCGAAGGGCAGAGTGAAACACAAAATTGACAATCTAGTTATTCGCTACTTAGGCCAGGACTAGGGTGGGAGACTCTGTATATATACAGCCGATCTAGCCCTAAAAGGGAATAGTTCTTTACAACAGTTTACGGCCAGTTAACAACAAGTCAGCAACCTTCTACTATCTTTCTCATCACTCATTCTATGTCTCTTGCTACCTAACTTCTCTATAGTTATACTTGTAAAGTCCTTGTGTGCTCTCTTATTATACAGAGTGCAGCATATATTCTTTTTTATTTCATCTTATAACCCATTCTCTTTATTTTCTCTCTGCTCTTCGGATCCTATTACAGAGTTAATAATAGTAATTGATGGACTTAATAGGGGCGGGTGTTGGTGTAGTGGGTATGAGCATGGTCTAGTAAGTGGGAGGTCCCCAATTCGAGTCCCGCGTATAACTGCTAAATTTATATTGGTATGAAAAATGTTAATAGTAAAGTAGGTACTGCCGCTCCCGTCAACGACCCCTAATAGGGTAGTTGGATGCTAAGCCCGCCTGAAAAAATAGGCATTACTTTACTTTTACTTTTTTTTGATGGACTTAATGAGAGTATTCACAATAATAAAAGAAAATTATTTGTGTGTGTGTGTGTGTGTGTGTGTGTGTGTGTGTATCTTATCAGTTCTAATATATGACTTATAACCTTAGTCAATCGCCAACAAAATTATATGCAAAATGTTGAGGAAAGGGAATAGCTAAGTGGTTAGCGTACTGCATTCCCACGCGGAGGACCCGGGTTCGAGTCCAGTTGTGCTGCCCTTAGATTTTTTTCTTCCTAGACTTCACCGTTCGATGATGGACACTGTTGTCTGTAACGAGAGAACACTTTCCGGAGGCTGGCAGTGCACTGAGATGGTTCCGGGCGCCAATGACCATAGATGTTGACGCGCCTTAAATTTTTGTTTTGTTTAAAAAGAATGTTCTGGGTAATGTTTATTATAATAATAATAGAAATCATATTATATATAAAAAAAAAGACAAAGTTTTGGATAAACAGAAATATGGGTAGATGATACTGGAAAAATTATAGTGGACAGTAAATGGAACTGGACAGTACATTTAGTAAGGATAATAGATGGAAGATGGAGTAAGAAAATTTTTGAATGGTACCCAAGAGATATAAAGATGAATTGAGTGGGAAAAACCATCAAATAGATGGGATCATGAATTTAGGAAAGGCACTTTGGTATCGCATCACATGGGACAGTTAGAATGGTCAAAAAAGAAAGATATTTATAAAAATACTTATCTCTATAAGAAATATTATAAATTAAAAAATAGAATAAATATATATATTATATATATACAGATATATATATATATATATATATATTTAAAAATATATTAATTATAAAAATAATTTAACATTAAAAAAAAAAAGTGTGATTATTTAATCTGTTTGTAGCGAGAGAACACTGTCCGGAGGCCCGGCAGTGCACTGAGAAGGCTACGGGTGCTAATGACCATAGATTTTGATGCGCCATAAATTTAAAAAAAAAATAAAAAATAAGCTACAGTGAATATAGAAAATATTAAAAACATAAATGGCTTTTACATTATTATTATTATTTTTTTTTACTTTGTCTTACGCCTAGCGATTGTGTCAAATTTCTGGATTAACTCTTCACCGGAAATGCATGTTTTGAGATCCCCTAAGAATAAAAAATCTGGTGTAAAACTTTCACTTTCTCTTACGCCTATAAAATGATAAATTTACTTTAATGTTCTTTGGTTATTTATTCCAATATAAATATAGAAGATCGTTACAGCCGTTTTCGAGAAAATTAAAAATGAAAAAATTCAAAACCGATTCTATGAAGTGGCATTTCTAGTTAAGCGATTTTATTCCAATTTGGATTTCTCGCAATGTTTTTATTTATTAATATTATGTATGTTTTAAAATCATACGTTGTATTGAAGTAGTACTTAAGAGGAAAGATGATTTTTCCCTCAGAATCCTCCAATAAATCACTTTTTCCAGGAAAATATTACAAATAAAAGTGATAGGAATTAATGTGTGTAGATAATAATACGAGAAATTTAAAGAAAATCGCTAACACTGAAAATAAAACAATCAGTAATGTTACATTTCTGGTTGATGGATTTTGTCCAAAAGCGCTCGCGTCTGATGCAATAGTAGTACGTAAACGGAATATCAACTTTGAACTTCTTACGAATTAATTTTTTTGAGATATTCTGTTAAAACACAAACCCACACACACATATATATACAGGTCATTCGTTAAAAAATATTTTTTTTCGTTTGCAGACAACTCCGTCTGCAAACATGCATTTCCAGTGAAAACTCAATATCGAAAATCTGGCACGATAGCAATATTTCCTCTAACATTCAATGAAAGAACAGAGCTTTGCAGAAGCCGATTTATATTGGGAGGTAACTAATTGGTAAGCATACCATGGTCCCCAGTACCGTCTGGTTCTGGTTTTTGTTACCAGGTCAGATACACTTCTTCTTTTTTTTAACGATATTTGGGTTAATAAACCTCAAATCCTCAGAATTCTGAATTTTCTCAATAGAGGGCAGGAAATAGCCATTTGTACTCTGCATGGTGACTAAATTTCATTGGTAACAAAAACTGCCAATGATTGTGTTTGTTTTTCGTTACTAAATAGATAGTAAATGTATATATTATTTTTTCTTACCTCTAGCAAGAGGAAGTATTGTGATCGTTTCAAATTATGGAGATTTGAAATTCAGTTTTCACCGGAAATAGATGTTGTGAGATCCCCTGAGTACGAAACAAATGTTTTTAGCGATTGGTGTGTGTGTGTTTTTTTTTGTATGAACAAAATATCTCAAAAACAAAAACTCAAAAGTAAAAGCTCAAACTTGTTATTCCGTTTAATTACTTACACTGCATTTGACAGGAAAATTTCAGGCAAAATCCATTTGACTGGAAGATTTCAGGCAAAATCCATTTGACAGGAAGATTTCAGGCAAAATCCATTTGACAGGAAGATTTCAGGCAAAATCCATTTGACAGGAAGATTCCAGGCATCACTAACGTTTTTTTTGAGTTTTACGTGTTTTTCACGAAAACTGCTCCAACGATTCTCTTTATACTTTGTATGCTATCTATACAATAAATGCCTATTACTTTCATTTAATTATGAAAACCATGAACAAGTAATAATAATTTTTTCCCCTCTTTATATAAGCTAAAATCTGCAAGATAGCGCTATAAGTAACTATGATCACATAAGAACATAAATACATAATGAGTGAGAAGTTATCCAGTGGTAAACACTAAATCACTATTCACTCTCTTCACTTGTGAGGCTATTGTCTTTGAAGACGTCTAGAAGGGTTATCAGGAAGAGTTCAGGAAGACAGGTGTTGAACTAGAGGATTTGTGTGTGACTGTAGGTTAATTTTATTTATTTAATAGAGGTACACACATTTAAAGCTATCAGCTTGTTGTAGGGAGTGGGGAATGCAAGATATCTAGCTTTTATATTAAAAAAAAAAAAATCTCAAAACACAATAAAACCAAACAATAACTCCTATAACAAACAGAGAAAATTACAATTATTCTCCTTGATGTTACAATATTATATTTACGAAACTTAAGTAATTTAGACTTAAATCAAATGAACATTAATTAATTCATTGTCTCAAACAATTACCAATGTACAAATAAACACAATTCAATCTATCAACGGAATGAAATTAAATTATTTATTGTTAAACTTATAAAAATTTACTATTTTTTTCTTTTTTTATACCATACCTATTCATACACCATTTGTGTTCTGAAAATTTAAATATAGTTTTTCGGCATCTTCATTATAATAATAAATATCATTACAATACTTTAAACATTCAGAAAATTTATCCAAATGATACGGATCTCTGAGGATTCTTCTTTAAAATAAAGCATTTTTTTCAGATATATTATTAAATAAATTGAGTTAAAGCTTAAGTTGGCATGCCAAATGATCTGATAAGTTGGAAATATTAACTATTTTTAAATCATTGATTAATGAGATAGTTTTAAATGACGCCCACACCATTTCAATTACGCTACAGCCACGATCACTAACCAAAATTGTTGGAAAGTTTCCACTACATCAAAACCACGATTACTTATTTTTTAGCAAACCCTGTACCCTTTAAGATTGGTATTATAAAAAAATATTTTTTCATGGAGATCATTTAGCTCTCCCAACCTTGAATTAAAGTAACCTGCAAATAATAAACTGTTGTAGGTTAATATGGGAATTCCCTGTAACAAGTTTAGACGATTTGAGCAATGAAAGCAATGATATATTGAGGTCAGTGTGTATAGTTCGGTTGGAGACGTAAAAAATAGCGTTTAGAATGGTACGTAGGATTCTGGATTGTGGGGATTGCATTCTTTGGAGATTTGAGCGTTTGGTTGAATCCCATCGTTCTAATAATATTAAATCTTATAAATTGAATATAATAATTATAATTGCTTTTTTTATTAGCAATAAAATATATAGTCGATAATGAAAAGCAGAAATGATGGCCACGCTATCAAGTGAAATTATATGTACTTGCTAAATAAATTTCTGATTCTGTGTGTAAATCAATCAATCCTTACTAAAACATTTTAAACAAATGTATTTCTTTCCCCTTGATCACCCAAAGTCTTGCATTTCATTAAAGTTTTTGCTTCTTATTATTATCACTTTTTTTGTTTGTTTCTTTAATTAAAATTCATCTATTTTAGAGTTATTTTCAATAGCGAAAAAACATAAAGGCAAAACATAATTGAAGATATTCTTGAGTTTAAAGACCACATAAAATCATTTAACAGTCTGGCAAGAAGCTTACCTTCATAAAACTACTCTAATGAAAGAGAGAATAAAGTAAAAACTTATTAACTATAAAAAAGTGATAAATTTTAAAATGAAAATTTTAAATTATTGTTTAAAAAAAAAAAAATATCAACCGTTTCTTGAATGATGTATTTGATTAAATTCTGTAATGTCATTTTTACAACATACGGCTATATAATCAAGTTGTTGTACATATTATCTAACTTTGTTGAATAATATATGAGTGTTAATAGAGTGTCAAGTGAAAATATGATTCGTATTGTTAGATTATTATACGGAATTAATTGAGAACCTGATGCATGCTCAGAGGAATCAATGTTGACTTTAATTCATTAAAAGTTTAGTTAAACAATTAAAATTTGATTGATAATTAAGAGAAGAAAACAATAGTTATAAAATATAGATACTGTTTGAAAAAGTTTCAATTTTTAAATAAAATATATTAGTCACATTAACAAATGAACCAGAAACTCTATTTGGTTCATACTGCAAATATTACAATTTAATTAACCATTTTTTGTTGTCAATGAGGGATCAAACTAAACTTGTCAAACTTGCAAACTTGTTTTCAATCAATTTTGTTACTGTTGCCGCACTTCCTTCCTGTAGGAGCAAAACGAGTATAGAACTTATTCAAAGATCTTAACCTTCCTGAAGAAATCTCTATTAAGTAACAGGAACACGCAACACAAACACTCCCTAAAAACACACATATACAATTCAGGTAGTACTTTAGAAATAGCTTGTTATAAACAACTATTTGGATTCAGTGTACCCATAACACTAAAATTTAGGCTCACCATAACATATACTCCTATCCTAATCTTAAACATTTACAGATGTATAGGAATATAGACTCCTCAGACGGGCTTCAGTAGGTGTACTAGAAAGTTTCAGTGTGCATTTTTGTCTTTGATACCATTCCTGCTACATTTATACATATCTGTTTATATGTTTGGCATCTTATAAATTTTGTAACGTTGATGCATAGCTTGATGAATATGCGATTTTCTTGAAGCATCAGAGAAGTATATGCAATCATGGTCGTAGAATAACCCTTTGATAAATATGTCTAGGTGGAAAAGGATCAGAGTATCATGAATTAGTAAAACATTAGTTATATTTATTTTGCTTTAGTTATAATTTAGTTTTATTTATTAATGTTTATGCTTTGACTGCATTGGCGGCATTGCTAATCGTTTAGTTTCCAAAATAGTTTATACTATGCAGAATCCGGGGGCACCAACATGGAGGCGATCAGCTTCACCCCTCACGCAATTTTGTTATGTAGCAATTTTGTATGTAGTAATTTTGATGGTGAAATTGCAGCTACGGACTGGGCTGCACAGGTAATCTTAAGCAAAGTTGTGTTTTTCGTAGACTCTAAGGCAGCAATTCAAGCCCTATGTTCCCATTCCAGTACTGATGCTTGGGTCCGCAAAAAAATCCACGAGAGTATTAAGGGAAGCTGGACTATTGTTCTCCAGTGGATCCCCCAGCCACTGTGGCACCACTGGAAACGAAAAGGCCAACAATTTGGCCAAAAAAGGCAGTCTTTTACCTCCTCCTACAGAAACTATCAGCTACAAAGGTGTTCGTCGTGAAATAAAAGAAAAAAAGTCAACGAAGCTTTACATACATCACGTAAGCAAAAGGCGAGCGGTAAACGATGGGAAATACTAATTAGACAGCCCCTGCCCGGTTGCCTGCCAAGAAAAGTAGCCACAGCCAATTTCCGCCTTCTGACTGGGCACGACTTTTCCAGGTTCATCTGAATAGGATAGGAGTTGTTGACTCCCCCATATGTCCCCTCTGCCTAGAGGAGCCGATGGATGCTGGACATGTAAACTCCTTCCAGTCTCTGGATATGGTCCTTGATAAAGTTTATAGGAATGACATAGAAAAGAACTCCGCAATATACTGGACTGCTAGATATCTGATGGCTGAAAAAGCCCTGCAAATAGCGTAAAAAAAAAAAAAAAATTGTTAATGTATCACGGATTGGAGTTGCTAGTATATCAAGTCAAAAAAAAGCTTGGAATACAAAAGATTAATACTATACAATTGGTAGAATCGTATCGAACATTGTATTGAAATGGCAAGATTTAATGTTACAACTAAAATCAGATTTCCCGAATATAAATATAATTCATTTAAAACTAATAGGCCTATTTGAGGTGCATAGCTAGTGTGCAGATTTTAAAGAAAATCGTTGATTTCTTTTTTTTATCGAAAACTGTCAAAACTGAAAAATCAATCAGTAAACTTGCACTTCAGGTTAACTTATTTTGAATGAAACCATTTGATCCTCTGATAAAGTTTAAACGAAATATCAAGTTTAAGCTTCCTGCAAGTTTTCTTCTATTTTTTTTTTTTTTTTTGTGATCTTTTCGCAATCAGGGAATCTCATCACCAGAATTTTCTGGTGGTAAAAATTATATTACAGAAATTTATTTATTATTAAAAGAAATTTGTAAAAACATTAGGCATGTAGTTCATCTTTAACACATGTTCAAAGTCACACATCAAATTTTTCTCAGTGATATTGAAAATTACAGATAATGATGGAATTGAAATTTATGGAAGATATATAATATATGACAAACGGGATGATACTATAACACTAAGAATAACCAAATTTATGAAAAAGTGTCAAACCAAACGATGAATGATGATATAACGATGGAACTATAGACTGAATAACCCGAATATACATACATATTATATATATTTATAACAATGCAAGTTTCGTTAATACTAACATCATCAATGAAAAATGGGCTCACTTCTAGGAAAATAAATGTAGAATAGAAAATAAATGTAGAAGGCAGTTTTTTTCACAAATACAAATCTGATCCAAATGACGAATTTTCTATTTAAATTAAACTCAGCCCTTCCTCCTATATTTTTCAACGATATTCCTACCTACCGTCACAAAAGTTTGTTACCTTGGTATCAACCTTGGCAAACCAATAACCATGGAACCCCCGTACTCGACTAAAAAAAAAATGAACTGAATAACAGGTACAAAATACTAAAAAAAACTTCTAGACAAACGTTCCAAACTTATATTTCATAACAAACGACCACTACATATATTATTCTCTATTAGCCCTTATTTGGACTTAGGGAATCGAATTGTATGGGACAGCCAGACATTCAAAACTTTATCGCATTCAATCCCTACAGTCCAAAATCCCACGCACCATAGTCAATGCTCCCCTATTACGTTTCCAATCACACCATCCACAACGACCTTAAAATTCCCTGCGTTTCTGCGATAGCCAAGAGCCGTTATCTAAAGATCAATTCTCAACTATTCTCTCATTCAAATCCACTTATCCAAGCGCTCTCAACCACAACCCTCCCCTCTAACCCATGGCGACCACTGAATCGATGGCCTGGCGATCATCTGCTTACGTAATAGGCTATCTTGTAGGACAGTTGTGTGGTTCATGCTGATCAGGTCATATGTGTCGCAGCCTTCAGCCAACGCACACATTATCTATGTCACTTATTGCATGTAACATTATGCAGTTGTAAAAATCAATAAAAATGTATAAAAAAAAAAAAATTGAACTCTTTTGCTATTTAAGTTGTGCAGAACTAGCGGGGCACTTTTTATTATTCTATAAAAAATTATACGATATGGATTATGTACCCAATTCTCCAATCTCGCGCTAGATTGGATTTCAGGATGCACTGAATTAAGAGCTTCTCAGTAAAAGATTTGTGGTGGTAAAAAAAAAAATCTCCTAGCTGAATAAGTAGATATAAAAAGAAAAAAGTGATTAATATGTTTATATTTAATACTGCCGCCCCTCAAAGGGAGGAGGAAGTAAGCTTCAGCTTTTTAAGTAGGCTGAAATCGGCTGAATTCATTACTTCACAGTTATGCAGGACCATAGAATTTATATGATTCGGGATTGGCTGAAATTTGATTGATTTTTGTAAACAAAATATTCTATAGCATTTATTTGTTAAAGCTCTCTGTTTAATTGCAGTTACAATTGAATATAGAGCACATTATATTTGTGTCTGTTATAATTATTTATTAATGTACTTATTTTAAGTTTTATTTTGTTTCTTTTATTTTTCTGTTTTTGGTTTTATTCTTTTTATTTTATTTTAGTTTTATATATTTCTGTTTCTTATCTTTGTCATTTCATTTGCTTGTGCGTTAGATACCTTATGCAAATGAAATAAAAAGAAAAAACAATAGGATTTACTTCAGCCTCTATAATTTAAATAGAATTTACCAGAATTTAAGTAAAACTCGTTTTGTTAAAGTTCAGAATAGGTTAACAATTTCAACAAATGGCTAACAAAATAATTTACATTATCTATTATAATTAATATCTTTATTAATATTGCTGACCTAGCTTCCTTATTATTTTCTTGATAGCTTACTCCAGGTATTAGACAAAAAAGAGAAGCCCTGAAAATGGATGGCGCTGTAGCGTCGTGCCTATGAAAAAAGTACTTAATAACCTCTGTGTTAATTAAAGGTTGTAGTTTTTTAAATTGCAATGTTGTTGGATTATATAGCTTATTTCACACTACTATTATATCTTGACGAGTAAGAAGGTCGCCCAAACCCTTCTGCGCTACCATCTTAGTCGTTAAGAGCCCACCTGGAGCAGATCTTGGTGGTAATAGCAATGGAGTAAAAATTACTAACATTAGTACATTAATGGAAAAATGCGATATACTCGTTGTTATATCATCACAAATACCACAATAGAGATGTGTAGAGAGCGCGCGGCTATTAAATCAATTCTACTGTTGCGGCTGTTTGTAGCTTTGTATACAGAATGTAGTAAAAAGTAAAAGTTTACTATTGTATAAGTGAGAGTGTGTGGGGTGGTGCCTGTGTTTACGCTAAACCCATACAGTTGGACGTTGTCTCAATCATCTCTACAGAGTTTATGTTGTAATATCTACATGTTTGGAAGAATTAAATAATATAAATTACATCAAAATACATTCTTGTTAAATATTTTATGATTGATTTCGATGTATATATTTATAAAGTTTAGTTTTTTGAAGGTTGAAAGGCACAAAAGAAACAGTTAGTTGAGTCAAAAGATTCCTGGCCTACCCCTATCATTACATTTATTTAGGACAATGGAAATTTCCCTCTTCTCACTTTTCCCGGGGTGGAGTAGAAAATATAAGGTAGATCCTTTTAGGGAGGGAGGTCAGTTTAAAATTTATTTCGTATATCGTAGATTGAAATTTGTCATTAAAAAAGCTATGTTACAGTAGTGAGTGGTGGAAGTGCTCCAGGAAACACAACCTTCCTTCAAATCAAAAATATGTAATAACTATAAGTTTTCCCAAATAAAAGCATTTCTTTAATAAAAAGCAATTTCCCCCAAATGACAAGACACTTATGTTGTTATATCACAATATTATGATCTTCACTTATTTTAATTATTAATTTATTTGTTTTCATCCTCTCCAAACTTCTGTATAAACACAGACCTCATGAGATCCCTTTTGAGAAGATTTGAATTATATATTTTTTTAATTATTTTCTATTTTGAATTTAATTTTCTATTAATCCCCTCAAAAAATCACATTTCAATGTGTTTCACGTAAGTGGTTGGAGATGTCAATGTAGTGGTGTTCTTGTTGTTAAGCAAGGTGCTCTACAAGGAGGCAGACATCCCAGTTTTTACTCATAGAACTTTATTACTAAAAACAGAATTGCAAGTAAATATTAGGAGGAAGATTTGAAAAAAAAAAGAAATGTGCTAACAACAAACAAACAAACCACCAAATAAAGGAGGATGTTTGACCTGAATATTCTCAAAATAATTCACTAACAAATCTTTCGCACTGAACTATGGTGATAAAAAAAAAAATGTAAGAACAAAAAAAATAAGAAAGAAGAAACTTTCCTTAAGGATATTTTCTAGTGTACAGAGGAACAGGAAGTAAAAAGAAGAAGAAGAACACAGGAGACCTAGGTGGCGACCACAACTGGTATGAACGTCTGGACGGAATTCCGGCCAAACAGGAAGTGGCCAGTAGTGGAGGCAGTGGTACTAGTATATGTATCACTTCAAATACTAAAATATTAGATTTAGCTTCTTATAAACTAACTTTTTCCAGTTTTCAATACGATAAAACATAGAAAAAGATAAAAACAATACAATTATTACAGAGTCCAGGTTTCTATGGCCAAAAAAAAAAAAAAAAGGGCATCAATAAAACAATGAATAAGGTCATATGATTCATGTTCCAATGACGAAGAAAGCCTGGAATTGGAATGATTGAGGCTATCTAAATGAAATCGACTTTATAAATATTTTAAAATAATCAAATCAGAATAGTTTGTACCTATAGAGAGTCCCTTAAATACAACACATTACTATTACAGAGAAATTTTACCTTAATTTAATATATTCATAAATTCTATTGAAATTTACTTTTCCTTAATTTGCTCTATACACAGTAAAATATCAGTACATGTCTATCTGATTGCAGTACATGTCAAGTTAAATTCCTTGCTGCTAAGAAATCACAGGTAGATACATCAACTTATGCATGGAATGGCCCATAAATAGGGTAATATCTAAAACCGACTTTTGTCTTCCTTAGAGTCACTAAAAATGCATTTCCGGCGGAAACTCAATAAGGCAATAAGCCAATAAGGATTGCCTTATTAGCTTTCAAGGTATAACGATCCTGTAGAAGCTCATTACAACACGGCCGAAACGTCGGCTTTTACCAAATTACTGACGCAGCCTCAACCCGGAAACTCAAATGCTTATTTTAATAATTAATTATTTACTATTAATCGATGTGATCATAACTTTCAACAATGGAAAGAACGGGTTTCTCTAAATCGCATCGATTAAAAGATTTATTAGCGATGGAGATGTTTATTTATTATTTTAAATTTAAGGCGGCGTCAACATCTACGGTCATTAGCGCCAGAAGCCTTCTCAATGCACTGCCGGCATCTGGACGGTGTTCTCTCGCTACACACAACACTGCCCATCACTGAAAAGTGAGCTGTACTAGTATATGTATGACTTTATTCATAGGAATAAAAAATCTGAGGGCAGCCCGAACCCGATACCTTCGCGTGGGAGTCCAACGCGCTAACCATTTAGCTACTCTCTCTCTCCCTGAGAGGTTATTCATTTCTGTACAATCATGAATTCACTTCACTAAATGACCATTTGAATTTCATAAAAAAAATAATATGGAAATTGGTAATTTTGTAGATTTTAAATTTCCAGCAAAGATCTTGTTTATGATAAAATTTAAAGGCTTTAAATTTAGTGAATTAAATTCTATATTCTTACATAAATTTAGTTGATAATGGTGAAAGTAATACTTGAATTTATGGTGGTCGAAGAGAATATAATATAAAGATAATTTGAGACTAGATTGAGAAATAAACAATATTTGTAATACAGTTTTATTTCAAAGTAAATTGGACTTAAATATAGGAAAGCTATTTTTAATTTTGTTGAGATAAATTTGTAGCCTTACTTCTTTTAGTTAAATTTTGTTAATCACCAATTTTATGCCGACAAAATACATTACATAATACCCAATAAAGTCGCCCTTTAGGTTGATGGATTTTGCCCGTAACCTTCGTATCAGATACGGTGCTAGTATCTAGATAGAATATCAAATTTGAGCTTTCTGCGATTTTCATTTTTGAGGAATTTTGTACCACGCACACACACACATACAGACCTTTCGCTAAAAACAATTTTTTTCGTATTCAGAGGACCTCAAAACTTGTGTTTTCAATGAAAACACAATTTGGAAAATTTAACAGATCGCAATAGTTCTCTTACTAGAAGTAGAAAAAAGTAAAAATTAAAAAAAAGAAATGCTCACTTTATGAATATATGCATAAATATGATAATACAAAGCAGTAAACTGAAAACTATATACATTTTTAGAGAAAAAACATGTTTCCTGGTGAAGAAATTGTATTGTGTGAACAGAAATGTGCAAATACTAAGGATAGAAAAAAAAAGTTTAGAAGAGACAGTGTGAAAGAGAATGAATAGATAGGGAAAACAGAGGAGATTTGCGCGGAAATGTGAAGGCAATTCCAAGTTATTTATATCATACATAGAACGATGGTAGCGCGGTTGCATATAATGTACGTGTATATATATATATATATGTATATGTATGTTATAGTAGTATGTGTTTTTTTGAGAGCAATAGAGAATATATGCCACAAGAAAAGATAATACAATGATACATGAAAGTAGGTATGTGTGTATGTATGTGAGGACATTTTGCAATGTGGTCTAGGGAAGTTTCTAGTGCCGTCTGTAGTCTCATGGGGGATATCTTTATGGCATAACTCTCAGGCAGAGAATAAGAGAGAACCCACTACTGGCTAGAGACCTTCTCTTGTAGCAATAGTGCAAGGCTATGTGGTTCTTCTTTGTCCCTGGGCGGTTGTTCGCCAAAAACGTGCTGCCTCAGGTTCTTCAACTTGTAATTTGTTGTACTCTATCGGTTTGTGAAACCTCTTGAGAATTCTTTTATTTCCTTATAATATCTACCAATAATATTATATATATATGTTACGCTCAAAGACCAAAAACGCTTATTGAGCGAAAAAAAAGCTCACAACGCGTTGTGGTCACTGTAAAACATTCACACCGCGAAATTCGTGTTACGGCTCTTATGAAAAAGCTCACGACGCGTTGTGGCAATCACAGAAAGACCACATAGCGAAATTCGTGACATGGCTATCATGCTATACGACCATAACGCATTGTGGCAATGAAGAAAGCCATGGCGCGTTCTGAGCACTAGTTGGTGTAACCATATCACGACGGACAGGTTGTAACTTGTCGGCTTGAGAACAACCATGCATTAAATATCAGTAAAATTGTTTATTCATTTCTTTCTGTTTCTGAGGGTGAACTTATATCAGCGCTAATCATGACCAATAAAAAAAAAAGGAGTGTTTGATGATAATAAATTGCGTGAGTTTGTGGAAAAGAGCACTGATCGCAGTTTTATCATGAGTACAGAAAAATATGAAATGTTACTTAATGAAACAAAACAATCTCAGTTCTCAGCTTAAAAAAAAAAAAGCAACCAGTCTTCTAACTTCAAAGCAGTATCGTCCGTCTTAAAAGATATGATGTCTTAAAAATTGGTGACACTAAAAAGTTGATTGAAAAGCTGGAGCATATAGCATAAGTTCAAAAATCCGTTACTTCTGCAAACGCATCATGGCTTTTTGCCACAATGCGTTCTGGTCTTATAGTATGATGAATTTCGCTATGTAGTCTTTCTGTGATTGCCACAATGCGTCGTGGGCGTTTTCATAAGAGCCATAACACGAATTTCGCGATGTGGATGTTTTACAGTGACCACAACGCGGTATGAGCTGTTTTTTTGGCTCAATGAGCATTTCCGGTCTTTGAGCGTGACATATATACCTATAAATTATATATTTTTACTTTCTCTTACTCCTATAAGAGGAAGTATTGTAATCGTGTCAAATTTTCGATATCGAGTTTTCACCGGAAATATCCGTTTTGAGGTCCCCTGAGTCCAAAAAAGTGGTTTTTAGCAAATGGTATGTGTGTGTGTGTGTGTGTCTGTGTATGTATGTGAAAAGCATAGCTCAAAAACGAAAAATCGTAGAAAGTTCAAACTTGATATTACGTTTAGGTATCGCCATGGGATCTGACGGTGCTTTATGTGTCAATATTCCTCAACCGGAAGTACCACTTTACTAGTTGTTTTTTTTACGTTTTTGCAATTTTCTCAAAAATGGCTCCGAAGATTTTCTTTAAACTTGGTATATCAACTACACATACAAAGAGCTACAACTTTTATTTGAAACATTTCTCCAGGAAAATTCATTTAAGGGCACTTCTGGGGGAGGGGTGGGGTTAGGTTTTCATCTTAACTGCTGTTTCAGTATATTAGACAATTCTGTCATCTAAATAATGTTAATTAGAATTAAATATGTTGTTGAAATTCCGAGTTTGAAAAAAAATAGATAACCGGAAGTGCGTTTTTACTGAAATATAATTTTCAGTTTTCTGGTATTTTCTCGAAAATGGCTCCAACGATTTTCTTTAAACCAGAGTTGTTAACTATACATATAAAGAGCTACAACTTTTATTTGAAACTTTTCCCCTGATAAATTCATTTAAGGGGACTTTTGGGGGAGGGGGGTTATGTTTTTCTTTAAAATGCTATCACAGTTGATTATACAATTCTGTCATCCAAATTGAAATAACTAGAAATTAATATATGACCAAAATTCCGAGTTTCAAGGAAATTAGTAAACCGGACAGTTTTACTGGACAGTGTTTTCACTTTTCGACGAATTTCATTAAATTTGGTACACTAACTATAAAATTTGTCAATTATAATTTTGAGTACTGGAGTAAGAGAACGTTGTGTGAGTGTTTCACACCAGATTTTTTTTTCTTGCTAGGAGCCTCTTACAGCTCATTGTCCGGTGATGGACAGTGTTCTCTGTAATGAGAGAACACTATCCGGAGGCCGGCAGTGCACTGAGAAGGCTCCGAATTTGGGGTAGCTATATGGGCCCAGAAGGGCTTTGGATAGCATAGGGTTTGGTCCCTCCCCACAGACAATAAAAAAAATATATTCCAAAAAATTCTAGATAACAAACATCCTACAATTTCACCTTACGCATAAAAAACTTTTCTTTTTTTTCCAAAAAAAATGATAGGCATAATTATTATTCCGATGTTGGCTGGAATTCCAACCATTATCAGTATATTTTTGTTTAAAACCATGTTACATTCTCAAAACAATATTAATTTTTATATATATTGTCTGTTCCAGGTAAGTGCACTACTTCATTATCTACCAGATTTTTTTATTCATTAATAGAAACTGTAAGTAATGTTTTATTCATTATTTTTAAGATATTAAAGATTTCTGTTAATATGGTACAACACGAATTGAGAAGGCTCCGAGCGCAAATGACCGTAGCTGTTGACGCGCCTTAATTTAAAACAAAAAAAAAATTATACAATAAATAAACAGTGCTTCTTCACCAATTCTTGGTACAGTAAAAAAACATTCTGGAACATCGACAATTTCATCAGAAAAGAAATGATTTTTTTGGAACATTCATCATGGCTTACGTCAACCGATACATTTTAATGTTTCCAATGAAAAAAAATCAAAGCATTCATACGAACATTAGTTACTGTAATTATTAAATTTTAATGGACTAATTTTTTTTTCAACGTTGACTATACGATTAGTTGGATTTACATTGCATATAAATAAAGATATATATCAATTTGTAAAGGAAGGACAAGATAATTTGGGTCGTAAGACATGCCGAACTTATGGTTCTACAGGTAATCGTTTCCTGTCATCATTCTAAATCCCGTTAACCAATAGTATCTTTGGAAGGTCACGAAGTATATGTCACTTTAGCTTCCTTAGTCTCTCCCATACATTTTCCTCAGCCTTGTCCATGATCAAGCGCGTTCATTTGGGGGGGTGGGAGTTAATTTTGCTTTTACCATTTTCTTGGCACTTTCTAGGTTGAGCTGGTTGTTTGTAGGGTTTAACAGGGTGGTTTGATTCTGAACCTAGGTTACAGCCTTTTATAATTTTATTTTTCCTGAATAAAATTACCTTTTTTCCATTATTTCCCGACGTTCCAACACCCTACGTGTCATTCTCAAGGGAAAGAGTATCTTTCTTTTACAATTTTATACAATCTGAAATAACAACATATGTAAATTTTAATTGCACATATTCTAAGAAATCTTTAATATTACTACACATTTTAATTGTCCAGCAAATTAGATTTACTAGACTGTAAATCATTATTCGATTATATTTTCATTATTTGATGAAAGATTTGTAATTTTTTTTCAAATAATGATAATTGTGTAAGCTGCAGTAAGAAAATGAAAGATGAAAGATTTGTAATTTTTTTTCAAATAATGATAATTGTGTAAGCTGCAGTAAGAAAATGTCGTGTCAGTGTTTCACACCAAATTTTGTAATTTTTACTTCTACTTTCTTCTTTCTAGAGAAAGGATTGTGATCGTGTCAAATTTTATACATGTTTATGGAAACACGGTTTTGATATTCCCTGAGTACGAATAAAAAAATTAAAAAAAATATTAGCGAATGGTCGGTCTGTATGTGGTGTAGCTGCCCAAAAAAAAAATTGAAATTTCTCGAAAATTGGAATTGTGATTTTTCTTTAAACCAATCACTTTAATTTGAAAACATTTTCCAAAAAAACAAAAAATAATTTTAATTATGTATTTTGGCATGCAATTTCAAATGTTATATGTTGCTCGTTCAATATAATGTTTATTTCCGCGCTCTTTTGGTCTGCAAGGTAATCTCTTAATCTACCTGCTGGGTTGGTAGGGTTGTACTTGTCCTCTCGCTGCCTGTATATTTAAGTTAGGAGAAATGAGTAAAATTTCTCCTACAGGGGTAAGAGAAAGTCGTATTAACTATCCATTGCTCATTTCTCGTAGAATCTCTTATTTTTGTTAATGGAATGAATCGCCAGCAAATTCGCCCACAAAAAAAAAACTGAACTCAGTAGTTTCTAACAATCACCGTATCAAGGCGCCACCACTGCCTCCAAGCGCATGACAACTGGGCATTATAACTGAATGAGTTTCAAATTCGACAGCCAATCATTAACACGGTCTCTAGCGATAAGGGAAATTGAATAAAGAGAGGGTTTTAAGGATCATTTTGCAGAAAAAACTCTCAATAATAAGCCTCAGTTGCTATAACACCTACAACCTTGGAAGTCCACCTCGTTAGCCACACTAGCTTGCCACAGTTAGAACAAGCAAGAGTTCTTACTAGTCACACCACTCTTCAAACGATTGAATTATGAGTTCTGTGTGTTTATCCATTATTCGTCTCGTTAAATCCGGTTATCTTAAAGCTAATCATGGACCTTTCTATGTCAATCCTACAGTTTATTCTGGATATGCAATTTCTCCGTCGGCCTTGAGGTTGCATGGTTGCAGCACTGCTCTGGGCACTCACTTTTCTGGCATTTTCTTTAAATGGAAACCTATCAAGTTTTTTCTAGTCGATGTTTTGAGGCACGGATTTTTCTCTACCTGCATTCTTCATCTTTTAGAATTTTCTTCTTTTTACCTGGCGTTGATTTATTGACCTACCTGCTCCAGTAAAACAATTTCAATCGCAGTTATTTTTAACTGCAACTGGTTCAAACTTTGGAAAAGTTAACTAAACCCCCAATTTGCATATTCTTCCTTTAACTTTTGATACAAACAAGCACAATACACTTAAACAAAAATATATACAATCTATACGCTAAAATATTTTTTTTTGTCGCCCTCAGGGGATATCATGTTTCTCTATTTCGAAAATCTGACATGATCATAATGTTTCCATTAAAAACGGAAGACAAATTTAAATATTCATCTGTTTGAAAATTTTATGGAATTTATTTGCTTATATTTGAAAGTTTCGCTTTTAATTTTGCAAAAAAAAAAAAAAAAAATTGAAATTTATATAAAATAATTATAAATTATATTTCCTTTTGGAAAACACTGGTGGAGAGAAGTTCGATTGGAAAAATATTTTCCAAATTTTTTTTTCTGTATTAAAATTAATAAAAAATTCTTAAACATTTTCAGTAATTAGAAAAATCATTAAATAAGTTATAAATATTTTAAACATTGAAAGCATACTCGTAAAAGTTGGAAATTTTATGGTTTCTGATTAGTTCACCAGTTTATCGCTAGAGTGTTCTCATCATCATCCCAGCTTGTGGTGCTTTGAGTGGTGAATATTTTAAACTAAACTACAGTTGTCAGTTATTAGAAAAATTCGTGATTTCATTTGTGGCTAAACAATTATTTATCAATATCATTTTTTTGATTCTTTAATAATTTTTTGTTTTTCGTTTTTTAAATTAGTTTATACATTTTAAACACAATGTGAATTTATTAGATTCTCATTCAGTGCCGGTTCAAGGCATGCATACTCAAGAGACGCAATCGCTTAGAATTCAGCGCTTCAAGTAATAAATAAGGAAAATATAAAGGAAACTGATAAAAATAAATAATAACCGAAATTATCACCCTATTAATTTTTTTTTTTTCACTTTTTTTTGAGATTTCCTCGAAAATTTGTAACGATTTTTCTTTAAATTTATTATATCAATTACATAGTATATTATGAGCTACAATTTGTTTTTCAAACATTTCTTTGGGAAAATTCATTTAAGTCGGCTTTTGATGGAAGGGTGAGGTTATTTTTTTCCTCATAAAGTGTTATTTCAGTGCTTTAATATACAATCCTATCACCTAAATAATATTAATTAAAATTAAATATGTTGCCAAAAATTTCTAGTTTAATGAAAATCGATTGACCCGGAGATGCTTTTTCTTTTCCTGAACAAGTTTTTTTTTCCACATTTTTCTGCGTTTTTCATCATAAAATCAACGACGGATTTCTTTAAATTTGGTATACTTAGTAAATATAGTGACCAATCGCTTTTGTTTGGAACTTTTTTAACTAGAAAGTGTTCATTTTCAATGAGTTTAGGAGGAGGTTTGGAGGTTCTTTTCCTCTTTCTACAGGAACTATGACGATCATGTCAAATTGTAAATATGTTTACGGAAATATATGGTTTGAAATATTTGAAGTAATTGGTCTGTATTCCAGAAATCGTAACAACATAATTTATTGGTCTATTTTAGGATATTTTTTTGGGCGCATCAGCTACTAAGGTTATTAGCGCCCCTCAAATTTTCCATTACAAACATTTCCTCTAGAGTTGGGTAGGCGTTCACCCCAATCATACTCAGCATCCAGATCGACGTCTTTGTTTCCAGACGGTCGGAGCGTGGTAAGCAGGGGTTACTCCCGTTCTGTCTTCCCCTCTTGACCATCGTGCTTGCCGACAGGGGGGGAGAGAGTCAAGGGAGATATGCGCCATCCATTAGGCCACCAGTAAAAAAGATGTATCAATGGATAATGCTGTTACTATGATCATTTTAATTTTGGGTCGAGTATTTTCATCGATCAACTTTGTTCCCGTCTTCTTTGTGAGATCTACCTAGTTCATCTTCAGTGAGGACTATTTGCAACATCTCCTAATCCTAATCCTAATCTATACACACTATACACAAGTGGGAGTGAAGTACTTTTATATAATTTCCTTGCACTCCCCGTTAAAATACTAACCTAAAAACATTTGTACCAACATTCTCGCTGATAAATACATCCGCACCAATAAATACGCACACACTTCATTCACACTAGGGGAGGGTACTATATATTCCGCTCCCCATTAAAATAGAACCTAACAAACTAACTATACCATATTCCTAACTACCTAACTACTACCTAAACTAACTAGCTAACAACCTAAATCTTATTATATAAATTAATATTCTTCAGGAAGGCAAATAGTCCTCTGTTATATGGGGAACCATCTTTCAATATTGCCTATAAGTCGTGTGGCAGGCCTGCTCTTTGCCTTTGTTCACGCAGTGCCTGGCACCCTTCTAATATGTGGGCCACCGTCAACCTTTCCCTACATGTTGGACATTCCGGTCTCTTTTCATTCACTAAAAGATATCCATGTGTCACACGCGTATGCCCAATCCTGAGCCTTGTAAGAATAACTGACTCGCGCCTAGGGAAACTCTTAACCGACCTCCTTAACACACACGATTTTACCTCCTTTAATTTTTCATTTAGACTATTCCATTGGGTTTGCCATTTTCTAGCAATAACTGTTTTCATCAATGTTTAGAGGTCAGTTGGTCGGACAGGGATGGCATATTCTACATTTGAAGACGCAGCAAGTTTGGCTGCTTCATCGGCTTTTTCATTTCCGGATATACCTATATGACCTGGCACCCACACAAATATCACTCTCTGCCCGCATGTTGACAAGTGGTATAATTATCATAGATATGATTAATTAAAGGATCATTCATATAACAATCATATAACATCATCATATAATAATTTATTAAATTTGTTAGATATTAATTTAAAATATTTGAAAATGTTTTTATAATTTTGTTGTAGGTAAAACAAACAAAAAAACAGTCTTCTTAATATACTAATCGTATAAATATTAATAGGTAATTATTTTTGTAACATAAGAATAGAAAGCATTTTACTTCCTTTAAAATGGCTTTTCTTGTAATGGGAGTTTGATAATTTCTTTCGATTAATTCCATTTTTATTACAACAAAGTGATATACATGTCAGTTGGTCAGAAGTTAGGTTTTTTTCAAGAAACCTGTTAGGTTTTTTTCAAGAAAATTCTAAAAATTCGAAGACCCATTCTATAAAATAGTACTAAAATAGTCCGGTCAACCGTTTTTTTTTTTCAAATTTTGGAATTCCAGCAATATCTGTAATGGGTACTTTTTTTTTTTTAATTTAAGGCATGTCAACATCGCGCCCGAAGCCTTCTTAGTGCACTGCCAATATCCGATCAGTGTTTTCTCGTTACAGACAACTCTGCCCATAATTGGGCAGTGATCTTATTGGTTAATCTGATAAACAATTCGAATGCAGTATTCGCTTAGGCTCATCGGATGCCCAATAATAGCTTCTATATTGCTGTTGTTGTGGTACTTACTTACTTCTGCGGCTCTCACCAACAATTTCATGTCACTGAACTCCATTTAAAGCCTTATTTCGCCATCTTCTAATTCCCATATGACGGAGATTCTGCTCAGTATCATCTAGCCATCTTAGCCCGGGACGTCCTCTTTGTCTCTTCTCCCGGCTTGCCGTACAACATTCTGTTAGGAAGTCTACGTTCGGCACTCTTTCGACACGGCCTATCCACCGAAGTCTCTCTTTTTTAATGTGGATCAGCACATTCTCTTCAGGAAACAGCTCGACCAGTTCTTCATTTTTTTCGGATTCGCCAGTTACCATTTTCATTAATAGGGCCAATTATTTTCCTTAAAACCTTTCGCTCCCATATAAGCAACAATTTTTCAGACCCCCTAGTTGGAACCCAGGTCTCACTGGTATAATATGTAACCATGATCGAATAATTGTCTTACATAACAGTAGATTTGCTTTTCGCGACAAACTTCTGAATCGGAGCAACTTTTGTCAGACAAACATATACACCTGTTTCCGGTAGCAATTCGTGCCTTAATTTCTGCCACTACGTCATTTTATTTGGTGATTATGGCTCCCAGGTACTTGAATGCGTCCACTGACTGAAAAACATGATCACAACGGTAGACATTTTTTTCCATTCTTCTTTCTCGTCTCGAAATAAACATGCATTTCGTCTTTTCTTGGTTTATACCATGACTTAGCTGTTTTGCAACATCATCCTCATATGCCATGTGTTGTATTAGTCTGCTATATATGGTGTCTCCTGGGTTTGTCTTTATTGCCTTCATTGTTTTTTCCAACGCCAAATTGAACTGCTTTGTCAAGGTCGGATCACCTTGCCTCAGGCCGCGTTTTACGCTGAAATTCTCGGAGAGGGCTTCTTGGATCTTAACCCTACATTTGGTGTCCGTGAGGGTCATGTTTACTAGTCTAAGCAGTTTCCTTGGAATACCTAGGCTGAGTAAAGCTGATAGCAATAGGTTTCTATTGCTTGAAATCTATAAAAACGTGTTGCAAGTCAACGTTATATTCATAGGACTTTTCCAGCATCTGCTGTAAGGAAAAAGTATGATCCACAGCGGTTTTGTGATAGAAATCGAAAATATGAAATCGGTGACGCTCTCGTCGTGATCTACTGCAAGAAATCACTCAATATTTCCATAATATATGAATATATACGAATGTCATGCACCTCCCTGTTGCAAGGTGTATTTTTCCTTTAGACTAATTCAATAAAATGCTTCTATACTTAAGATAACTTAAAAAGAAACAGATACTTAACTTCTCTTTGATGGATATCCGCTTAACAATGTTCTTTTGTTGTGTCATTCCATCTTTAAATCCTTCAGTTACTTATTCTATATTTGTTTATTCTATAATATAAACATTAGCAGAAAAAAAATAAATAAATAAACTATTGTTCAATAACACTATTAAGTATTGTGTAAGATACTTTTTTTTGTGGTAATTTATGGTTTTTGCCATATTATGTATATAGAGAAATTGTAAACTTTTATCTCGATTTGTTTTTGAAATGTTCTTAATATAACAAATGCTAAGGTTTGATGTACATGTTTTTTGAAGCTAAAAATTTTTAATATAGCAAAACTATGCGCAGAGCTTGTAGTAGAGGGAGAGAAAAAAAACAGTAAATAAAGAGAGTAGAATTCTTTAACAATGCTGAACATAAGATTTTATTTCCCACGTGACTGTCTGAAAACTAGATGGTTGAGTGGTCCGGATAGAAAGAAACGACGTAGATATAAAGTGAAGGACCTCTGGGTGTTCCCGGATAGAAAGTAATAGCACACACAGTCACATGTATTTCCCCAGAGATATGGAGACCATTCGCTCTTTCTAGTTCCTCACCATTCCACTTATTGTACCAAGTAAGCACCAAGAGGGTCTGTCTCTTGGAATACTAGTAGGCGGTAGCAGATAGCAAAAGCTTGCAGACTGAGTGTGGTAGGTTGCAATTAAAATTAGTGAGTAAGAGCCCTACCGTCCCTACCGCATCCCTTCCCATCATGCGGACCAATGTGCTGGCCATGCCACCGCTATTTTGTACAACTGGGGAGAAAGGTGTATTAAAGGAAAACCTGGCCGGGGGGGGGGGGGGTGTGGTTGTAGAGAGGTACGGCTTTAGTAGCAACAACCAAAACCTTACCATAGTGTTCGTATACTGGTGGACTGATGCTGTTTGGTGTTCTGATGGGATTTCTAGTTGGTGAGCCGCTGAGGGGGCCGGGGGTAGTATTTTGTACTGTTGGAGATGGCCGCATAGGGGGATCTTTATCCTAGTACAGCAACGCACAGACACCATTTAGGTAATTACAATATACACCGACGCAAACCTACACAATTATATAACTCCCTCCCCCCCAACATCTCCCATTTGTACTAAATACTGGCCAACTTCATGTACATGTTTAGTCACCTAAATACCTCCTATAATTATTTAACAAAAAAATTAAAACAAAATTATTAATTACTGTTAAAACATTACTTTTTCTTATATGCAAGAATAATGACAATAAAATGTATATTATAGAAATTAAATTCTCAGAATCACATAAAAAATTGATGAACGTACGTGTAATTTTGATTTTTTCTTCTTTTTTTTTTACAATCTACAAAACAAGATGCAATAAATAACTAACTGTGTTCAAAGACTTGAGTCCAGCCAATGCCCACGCTTTCCAGAACTCCTCTTTATCTGACAGAAGGTCAGATCCATTGGCGTTTTAAATGTCTGGGAAGGAAATATAGCCAGGTATGGTCATGGTGGATATTTTAGTGATTATATAGATTGTTATGTGTGTTATTGTGTTAAGTATGGAAACTCTCTGATTGGGGATGTTTAGATCAGTGTGTAATGAAATGTGATTGGTGTTTGCTGGTAGCTTGTGTAGCACGAGCGGTTTTGTAAAAGGGCTTGTGAGTATATATGTTTAAGAGAGAAGTATTAGTAATAATCAAGAAATCACCAATGTTTTTGAAATAAATATATTCTCTAAGTGAAATTAAGTTACTTTACAATAATCATGTATAAATCAATTATTTAATCTAGATTAAATGCTAAACTCTTATGTTTTAACATATAACTGGCACAGTTCTGATGTGTTCTGGTTCGGTGTCTAAAACAGACTATCTTGAAGGAATGTCCTCTAATTGTTCGTTCAATTCCTCCCCTGTGAGAAGAAAGGACAATGCTAACCAGTTCATGAAATTTGAAAGACAACAGTGGTCTTCTACCTGAAATGTCCTTTTGCAAGGGGATGTCACATTTTCTTGATATTTTTTATTTTTTTTTATATTAAATATATTTCATCCATCACAGTAACTTCGTGTTTATGATATACTAGGAAATATTACATTACAATTAAATAGTATAATTTTATTTTGTATGATTTGTATCCGTTTAGTGTGAATAAGTTAGGCACTTACCTGATTTGCAATCCATCATGTCTACATTGGTCTATATTATTATTGATTTATAAGGGTGCAATAGATCTTTTAGGTGTGGTGGTTGGTTCCGCAGAGCTGGAAAGCATCAGAGACATTTTCCGTGGTAGCCTGCTTCGTTTTGTGGTCATCGACCGGTTTCGGGCGTTCGCCCATCTTCAGGATGCGTTTTTCAGACAGTGTGCCAACACAGACTCGTACAGAGACTTAGTTTCACACTAACTGAGGAGGTGTGTTTTTAAATACTAAACTCTTAAACTAGGTAAAGGGATGTGGCCAGATGGGTGGGAAAACACGTGTTTGGGTTGTTAAAGGGCAAAAGAATTTGCCCACTATAATAGTATACTAAATATTTGTCCACTTAAGAAAAGAATTTGCCCTTTAACAACCCAAACACGTGTTTTCCCACCCATCTGGCCACATCCCTTTACCTAGTTTAAGAGTTTAGTATTTAAAAACACACCTCCTCAGTTAGTGTGAAACTAAGTCTCTGTACGAGTCTGTGTTGGCACACTGTCTGAAAAACGCATCCTGAAGATGGGCGAACGCCCGAAACCGGTCGATGACCACAAAACGAAGCAGGCTACCACGGAAAATGTCTCTAATCTTTTAGGCCCTTATAACAATTTATTGATTTTTGTAAAATTGAAAAAAATTGTAAAATTGGAAATTGAATTGTAATTTTGATTTAAATTTTCGAAAAATCTACAGAAACGAAAGATATTAGAAGCTATTAATTTATAAATACCATGGTTCATGTTTTAAGTGAAGTTTTAAAATTGTATGTAAAATCTTTGAATTTAGTTTTAAACAGCCACAACAGAAGCTAAAAATTATAATATTATGTAATAACCTATTTATTCAATTAGCTGGTAATAACTATAATAATAGGTTGTTTGCTTCAACAAACAGTTTCTGATTAGTTGCCAACTGGTTTATGATAGCCTGTGATTGGGTTGATGATTAATTTGATTTTGAAAGTTGTTGAAATCTCTTTTAATGTTAAAAAAAAATGGATATACTCGTATATTATTAGTGCCCATTACCTGATTGTATTGAATCAGATGAAGGTGACTTGTTGCGCACATCCGCAGTGTTAGTATATATGCCATGACTCGTTGGACAGATCTGATCGATCGCAGACTAGTTTCAAACTGATTTGGGATTTAGTTGGAACATTTGAGTTTTAGTTTGAATCTTGTTGGAACTCGTCATCTATCATTTCTCACATTTAGGACAATCAGTAATCAGTCTAGGTTATTACTAGAACAAACCTAAAATATCAATTAAAAGCTTTAAACAATTAATAATATCACCAATATTTATGATTCTAAAAATAACAATTGAGAATTTAAAAATAAATTCTATTAAAATTAAACAAAAATAACTTTAAAAAAAAAGTACGGTGTAAAACACTCTCGTACGCTGTATATCTCTTTTTCTTTTATGGAGCATCAACTACTAGGTTATTAAGCGCCCTTTTTCTGCTCCTACTAGAAATGATTCCTACTAGAGCTGCAATATTATTCCGCAACATCCCGAACACATCAACCTTTCTTTTACTGCAATAATTACATTGATTGGACACATTTTTTTTTTGTAATAAAATTGCGATCTTCTTATTTAGGTTTGCCGCACTAAAAAGTACATGTATACCTGAATGTGACTTTGCACATTCACATACCCACTACTTAATAGCTCAGTGAATTTTTGAGACTGTATTGGTTGTGTTTTGAGAGAAAATATGGCTATTAAAGTAAACAAATTGTATTTATTGTGGTAAATGTTTAGTGGGTTAGTGGTTTACAAAAAATAGTAGTTACTGAAGAGATGGCTTCAATCTGATAAGGTTCCTTATTGGTGGGCCAGCTTCCACGGTTGCCTGGACTTCTGGTGATTGCTCGACGCAATGATCCAGCCACCACTGTAACCAGATATAATTGCAAACTTGATGGCTGATCAATACAACTTGAATTGATATGAGAAGATGTACTGATAAACTTGTACTAAGCAAACGTAAAAATTTGAGCGTGCCCTATGACCAGAGATTATAGCACACTAACACTTGGACGTAATAGCCTTGTGTTAGTGGTGGGGAGCGGAAGCTCATTGGCTATAAGATCCTTTAACTGGAGCTAGGCTGTCTTGCCTGGCTTTTTTGAAGGCGCTGACCCTCGTTGTTGTAATTATTGTTTCAATGAATAAAATAAAATAGAAATTACTCTGTTCACTTCCTGAACACACACACATAAATACCTGAAAAGCACATTTTTTTGGAGTCAGAAGACGTTAAAACGAATATTTCCGGATTAAACCTTAATTTCGAAAATTTGGCACGATTACAATATTTCCTGTTACAGCGTGTATCATATTTATTAATAAACTTTTTCGAATTAAATGGATGCTACAGCAAAATATAAACATATTTAGTATGTGGCTCATGAAATATGAAAATTAACATCTAAATCCTGATTGCATTAATTTATAATACCTAAATAACCATGATGTTGTTAGTGGTTATATATATTGAAAAGTTTTTAATAAAACACATAATATGAATTAATTGTTCATTAAGCTAGTTGGATGTTGAAATAAAATCTAAATTATTAATATTTAATGTTACTGTTATTATATTATAAATGTATGCAAATAAATAATGTAATGCAGTAATTTAAATTATAAAGCCATATTTTAATCTGGGAAACATTGCATTAAGCTCAAAATTCCTGGTAAAACTAGATTAATACATATTAATACTATATTTGACTTTCTAAGTTATAAAAAAGGGTGATATTTTTAATGTTTACGTAATATTATAGTATTTAAAAAAATTGACGCCTTTTATAGTTTTTAGAAATATTTATTTATAATAGTTTAGGCACATTTCTTTCCTGGAAAAATTACTGATATTAGCCATTTGGTTGACATTAAACTTCTATTGTTATAAGGTGACGTAGGCAGGAGCAATAAGTAGCCCTATTTTGAGTGCCAGGTCACTTGGCGTGGAAGGAAAGGCGCTGCATTCCCTCATGAAAAAGCGCATAGTCTCTCTGGGAAGAACTAAAGAAGGCTTGCTCTGGAGAATCCGCCAGAACTGAGGCAGGTTAAGACTTGACTAGACAGTTACGAACGGAATCCATCTGATGCGCGCTTCAGACTTAGTAAAAATAGGCTTCACTTGCATAACAAGATTTACCATTTGTAGATTCCAGGAGACACCTGAAGAAGTTGGGCCTAAAATGCCCTTTGCATCTGCAGATTCTGTGTTGAGCCGGAAAAAAAGACTCCAATACATTTCCTAACAGACAGCGTCGTTCCCACTTTAACCCTTTCCTCGATAATTTTCAAGGACCATTCCCAACAATAAAAGCATACCTGTCTCTCCAAGGATGCGTGAGATGTGAACAACAAGATGGAGACGACATTGTCCCTTTTAGGTTTTTTTTTTGCAATAGCTATCTGATATAGAAGTGACGTTTGGGACAATCCTCACTTAGCCTAAATAATGGGCAATTGAGTAGGCCCAACCAGTGCGTGAGGCCAACCACTATGTCGTCCACACCAGTACCGAAAATCAAAGAAGGCACTGTAACAGTCTCCGGTAAACTGCACAGACCTACCAAATGCACTTCCATTTATGGATTGATTCCGGAATCCAATCCTATCGCTCTACATATATCATACACACTGGAGTTATGGTTCAAATCATAATAACAATTGGGACATTGGTTCCAACTAAATTGCAAGTATATGGGCTTGAAATGGCGAGCTCAGGTTTTACATATAATTTTGAAAAAAAAAAAATGAATGTTGTTACAATTCCTTTTATTTATTGAGTATTTTAAATATTAAAATCTAAAAACATAATGAGATATAGTTTTTATGAGGTGTTTTTACATATATCGTAATTCATTTCCCTACTATTTTAGCAGGGAAATGAAGGAAATCGCCCAATTTCTCTTTATTAATTCACACTTATTCTAAAATGATGTAGGAAAGTTTTTTAAGCCGATAAACGATAGTAAACATGATCTTCGTTCATAAGAGCTTGATCTTAGGTTTGCGGACACTTATGAGACATATACGTTTCTGAAAATCATTAACGCAGTGAACGAATTAAATTAAGAAATACCAGATTGTATATAACTGGTAAGAATATAAGGTAACTTATTAGAAAATGTTATCCATTGAAAAGGTGAAGTTGTATAATATTAGGTTAAAGTTAAACAAAAATAATATTATGTTTTCTGTAAATCAGTTTATTGATTTGGGATGTTAAAACAAATGTTTAATTTATAAAACATCTACTTTAGTTTAATAATATTATTATATATCGTAGCAATTTCATCCAAACCTTAAGATTTATTTAACAGAAATTAGAAAACTGTCTTTTTATTGATTTTAAACCTGTGGAGATTGAAAATATAATTTTAGTCACTGATTTTTAAAGGAATAACTCAATAGTCCTATTGTTTTTATTATATGCAACCGTTGCATTGAATAGTTATCTATTCGCTTACGTAAACGTTCTAAGTTCTTAAGAGAACTTCTATATCAGAAAATGTTAATAATTCATGTAACTGTTGAATAATTCATTCATGACTGTTGATAGTAAGTCAAAATTTTAATTTAATTAATAAAATATGACAATTTCCACTTTGATAGTTTCATTTGGTGTATGAAATTGCTTGAGTTTTCCCTGTATATTAGCTAAGGGGACCTAGGAACTGTTTTCTCTCATATTCTTTATATATTGCATGTATGTAATTTTATCTCATTCCTTGTTATTTGGGTATATTGAACTCGAGGAAGATCGTGGTGAACGGATGTTCAATGGTCGAAGAGCTAGGACGGAAAAGTGCCTTTCGACTATAGGCCACTTCCCTTTAGACTCCTTCTCTTCTGTAATGTGCAGCTGGATTGATACATACAAACATCTGAAATGTAATTGGTGTGATGTTGTTGTATGTTTGTAGTAGCACGAGCGGTTTAGTAAAAGGGCTTGTAAGTATCTATGCTTAAAGAGAGAGAAATATAGGAAAATAAGCACCACTGTTTTTGAAATAAATATATTCTCTAAGTGAATTTTATACACAACAATATCCACAACTATATGTTTACAATATTCACAACTATATCTTAATAACTCAGATGTTTATCTAGAATAAAGGCAAATCTCTCTCACTGGCACTGAATTTAAGAGAGCGATTCCTGAAGCAAATGTTCTAGCTTTGAAAGCAGAATGCAGACTGTCCGAAAGAATGCCTTCTCTTACAAAACAGTTGGCCAAGTGGCATTGTATTAATTTAACGGATTCTTATACCTTTGTCTCTTTATAGCAATGACCTTAAAATTATAGTACCTGGCTCTTTTCACTGCACTAAGATACATTTAAAATATTAACAAAATTCTATTTTTTAAAACTATTATTTTCTTTTATTTCTTTCTTCCACTCCACAATTTTATTTTTGAAAACTATTTACAGAACCAAAAAAAAAAACAAACAAAATATTCTAAATCATAAAAAATATATGTCATAAAATTATTAATCATAACAAAATATAAAGACTACACTTGGTCTTTAACCCCTTGGTCTTTGTGTGCATTCTTATTTTCCCTTATTCTATACATTATTATTATTATTATTATTATTATTATTAATTTTTCATTAGTTGTCAAAATTTAAAATTTAAACACACAAAAAAAATACCTCTTGGCGAAAATATATATATATATAAACCTCATTAAATTAAAAGTTAATTTCTTTAATTAACATAAATAATGCAATTGCCAAACTCATATTTACAAAATTTATATTTCTTGCAACCTTTTAAGCGGCGTTTACACGATCAATAATATTGACAATACTTTAGAGTATTGACAATAATATTGATCGTGTAAAGTGAAAAAAATGTATTGATGGTCGGTATTGACAAGAGTATTGATGAAATTCAGATTTTCTATCAATACTGAGAATTGGAGGGGATATCGACAATATTATTGGTCAGTTCAATAGTTTTATCGAACGTTGCAACTAACCTGTACAAAACAAAAGCGATACTATTATAATAGGTTAAAGAATTCTATGTAATGAACATCTCCTATAATATATTAAAGTTGACTGGCCCAATTAATTTAAAATTTCCATTTTAAGAAAACATTTCAGTTTGAACTCTGACAATTGCACTATTAGAAAAATCGTATGAGTGTTTCGCAGTTAATTTAATTTTTTGTTTCAAAAAGGGTTTTTATATGCCATGCTGTTTAATATAGAGAGAAAATAGGCTTCTAACTTTCCTTCCGAATGGTAGGCATATTAAATCACTACATGTCTACATGAAAAGTCAATCAAACAATTTTCCTTGTTTATGCCTGATTTTGGTGGAATGTTAGATAAAGATTTAGTATTTTGCCTTCTAAGGTGTTAATAAAAAATAAATGTATCTAAAACATGCAACACAAAATTACCAGAATTATATTATATTTTATTAAATATATCATTAGGATAAATGTTTATTTTCGATGTTTTATAAAGGAATTAATTAAGAGTGAACGATAGTGGAAGTAATTTAAATAAGAAACATTAGAGCTGTCCCCCTTGAGTTTTCTATACAATATTAATAAAGTGAGCAGCAGGGTAAAGAGCTAACTATAACCATGGGCCAAAATAATAGCTAAGCAAGCTTTAGAACGATTATTCATTTTTTAAAGGTTAAAAAAAACAACTAAACTGATGAGTATAAACACGTAAATACACTCTCCTAGTGGCAGAAATAGTAAGTAGTATTGACAATAACATTGATCGTGTAAGGTAATGAAATATTGATAGTGGTTAGTATGAGTATTGATGGAAATATTGTCAATACTGCTATTGACAATAATATTGATCGTGTAAACGCCGCTTTAAATATTCAAATAATTCTTTTTCAAGAGACATTTATTTATTTTATTTTTTTCAAAGTGATGCAAACGAAATTCCTTTAATATTATTGGATAGACTGCCATAAAAAAAATGATAAATTTATTTTCTGCCTCAGTTCTGTTGCAAAGTGAACATAAACATATTGGAAAGAGTAGCTCTTATAATATGGCTAGCTAATCAAATACCACAAGTCTTCTCTTCATTTCATCGCCCATCTAATCGTCTCTAATGTTTTTTATCTCATCATTAATATCATGATTTTCGAATATTTCAAAATTTAATAGACGATATTATATTCTGTCAGACAGATATGTGTTAGTTTTATACTGATATGTGTTTATATAATTCTGTCTGAATTTATTTATTAACATTATGTTCATTTATTAAATAAACTGCTGGACAAAAGTTTTGCATAAATTTTACAAAAGGTTGTAATTTGAAGTTCAATCTATTACTGTATTTTTTTGTTTGTTTGTAGATTTGTTGTGAATGAACTGATATAGAAGTGACGTTTGGGACAATCCTCACTTAGCCTAAATAAAGGGCAATTGAGTAGGCCAAACCAGTGCGTGAGGGGCCAATCACTATGTCGGCCACACCACTTCCGAAAGTCAAAGAAGGCACTGTAACAGTCTCCGGTAAACTGCACAGACCTACCAAATGCACTTCCATTTATGGATTGATTCCGGAATCCAATCCTATCGCTCTACATATATCATACACACTGGAGTTATGGTTCAAATCATAATAACAATTGGGACATTGGTTCCAACTAAATTGCAAGTATATGGGCTTGAAATGGCGAGCTCAGGTTTTACATATAATTTTCAAAAAAAAAAAAAATGAATGTCGGTACAATTCCTCTTATTTATTGAGTATTTTAAATATTAAAATCTAAAAACATAATGAGATATAGTTTTTATGAGGTGTTTTTACATATATCGTAATTCATTTCCCTACTATTTTAGCAAGGAAATGAAGGAAATCGCCCAATTTCTGTTTATTAATTCACACTTATTCTAAAATGATGTAAGAAAGTTTTTTATGCCGATAAACGATAGTAAACATGATCTTCGTTCATAAGAGCTTGATCTTAGGTTTGCGGACACTTACGAGACATATACGTTTCTGAAAATCATTAACGCAGTGAACGAATTAAATTAAGAAGGAACAAAGGGAACAAATGAAAGAGAGCCAAGAAATTAAGTAAAAAGTGATTTATTTTCACAAATTAAGAAAAAAAGCTCAACGAAGAAAAAAAACAAGTAATCTAAAATTCAAAACCTAAAACAGTTCTTTTTTTTTTTTTTTTTTAATCGGTTTATCTTCAACAATATCCGGTGATACATCCTCTTGCTCTGATAACCCCAACAAGCCTCGTCGGCATTGAAGCAATGAGATTTTGAATAATCTCTTGTGAAATCCCATTCTATTCTTCAACAATCGCTATATGTAACTCCATGAGAAAGCTAGAGCAATCCGGACGGAGCCTAAGTTGTCTTCCAATAGTGTCCCAAAAGTGCTCTAAAGGATTTAGGTCTGGATTTCTCGGTGGGGAAACTAAACGATTAATTGCAACATCTTGTAGGTAATGCAGGAAAACTTGAACAGTGTGACATCTGGCATTTCTTGCATAAATAAAAAAATTATCACAAACTCTTTCGGCTAATGGCACAACATGTTGCTGGAAAACCCGCTGAAGACGCCTCTGGGCATTTGATGTACCAGTCTCAAGAATGTGTAGGTCTGTAGGCCCATCAGAACATAAGCCTTCCCATACCATAATCCCATTTCCACTAGAACTCACGTTTGGAGAGATATTAATGTCTGCGTATCTCTCTATGTGAATAAATTCACACTGTGAATAGATTACGTCTCCAATCTTCTATTGTCCAATTGACATGTTCACAAGAGTATTGAAGTCTGGCAACTCTATGGGCTCTGGAAAGAAGAGAGCCAGTAGCGGCTCTCCTGGAAGCCAACTTGGCTTCAAATCAACCTTCTTCTAACTGTCCTACTGGAAATCTGGACATCATGGACAGAAGCGATCAAATGCCTAATTGATTACTAGTGACAAACCTGTTCCGTAAGACATTCAGCTGAATAAATCTCTCATCTGTCCAGGTTGTACTTCTAGAGCGGCTCGTAACTTGCCGTCGGGAGACGCTACCAGTCATTCTATGGCATGCTAAAATTCTTTACACAATGGATTGGCTTGTTCACAATTTCTGAGCAATTGTTGCTTGATTTAGCCATTCCTTATGTAATATCACCACACGTACTGCAATTTATTCCGAATAATTATCATGAAGAGGCATGATAAGAACAAAAAAAACTGATAAAAAAAAAAAAAAAACTAAACAAAAATGTGTAGGAGAGAGAAATTACCAGAAACAGTGTATGTAGAGAACTGGAATTATTATTGTATTTTCAAGAGTACAGAGAATTAGTCACTTAAGATCATAAACAAATGGATCAGTCTCTTATTTCTCTTTGGTTCAGAGTTCATTTACAACGATTGTATACAAAAAAATGCAGTAATAAGATTGTAACTTCAAATTACATCATTTTAAAAAAATTTATGCAAAACTTTTGTCCAGCAGTTTATTAATTTCCTTATGTCCCTATTATTTACAAAATTTAGAGCAACCTCTAAATCCATGGATTTCTGTTTCAGCCGATATGTAAGAGGTACTCTAAATACAGATACATTCTCATCTGGGTATACAACTGAAGGTTAACAAATAGGAAGGAGGAGTTAAACACATGGTAGTAGTTAATATGCCAATTTTAGCGGAAAACTATATCCCCACCCATATGTACCTAATATAAACACATACATACAATCGCTTATATGAAGGTTTAAAACACATTACTACAACTTATAAGCACATAAATAAACATTAAATAACCCCTTTTGTAGCTATTCAATCAATATTTTGATCATCGCCGCCAAACTGGTACCAATTTTCTCTTTTGTGTACACTGATGGCATACATTGTTTAGTAAACTGTGAAGATTTATTAAAGAGAAACATTATTGTGAATACGAATAGATTGAGGAAATTAGTAAGAGAAAGCAATAACTAGTTTATAAATGCAATGAGAAATTTTGTGGTAATGAATGTGTCTTAACGGGTAATAGTATAAACATTACAAGTCAAATAAACAAATATATACAGTCAGTATGAGGTTACATCATTATTGGTAGAAATTCACAAAGAGGGATTTAGAGAGGATATGAAAACATCCAATTTCATTTAACATAAGTAAGTATTATCACTTATATAGATGGGGGTGTGTTGCCAATGTAAACATTTCATTTAGAGCAGTGTAAAGAGAACGCTGATAGACAAGATAGTGACTCAATTCCGCCTCAGGACAATTATACTGATAAGCACAAACATCTGGCAGATATACATATTATATATATATATATATCTGCTTATACAATTTATATTTAAATTAACAAAATGCTTATATTCATACATGAAATTATTTATATCACAAGTAAATGCTTATAATCACATAACGGAATATTTACACATTTAGTCTGCCAAATGAAATTGAGATTTTTTTTACTTTCTCTTACTCCTGGTAAAGAGGAAGTATTACGATAGATTCAAATTTTCGAAATTAAGGCTAAAATATTTTTTGTGGTCACGTCAATATATACACAAAAAAAAATTTGGCTGTTTCAGTTTTTCGTGATTTTTTTTCCTATAAACTGCTTCAATGATTTTCTTTAAACATTGTTTACTATCTGTCCTCACGCATTTGGTCTAGTGGCTAGCGCACTCGCCTTTCGTGCGAGAATTCAGGGTTCGATCCCCGTGAAGGCAAAGTCGATGTTGACCCAGCATCGTGATAAAAAGTGGGAAGCTTACAGTTAGTAGCGCCCTAGATAGTGAAGGCCGGAATTAAACGTCGTGGATACTGCGGCGTGCTTACCACACGCCTCCTTATTCAAAGCACCGTCTGGCAAGCCTCTTCATTGCCCTTAAGGCTTCTTCTTCTTTTTTTTTTTTTTTTTTTACCATCTATTACATAAAAATTATCACTTCTATTTCTAAGTTTTTTTTTCTAAGTTTTCCTCTAAAGCATCTTATCAATGCAATATATATGGTGCTACCACTTAGATAATATTAATACACATTGGAAGCATTGCTGGAATTCCAAAATTTGTAGAAAATCAGCTAACCAGAAGTTAGAACTAATCAGAATAAATAGTTGAGTTTATTGAAATTATCTCTATAGTGGAAGAACGAAATGAAAAATAATAGTTTTTAAAAATAATTTAGAATATATTAAATAGTGAATTTAACTTCAAAAAGAGTGTATTTTAGTGTCAGGTACTGTAAATTGGGATCATGGCAAATAGAAAAACAAAGGCACAAAATCCCGTTAGGGTAAATCTTTTATACAAGAAAATTCCCCCGCTAGAGAGAGAGAGAGCAATTCCAAAGAAGAGAGAGAGCCATCAGCTATCAAATAGTTCAGTTCAAAAAAGATAGTCTAAACTCAGCCTTCAATCAACTAAGTCGCATTCTGCTTCCAAAGCCAGAATACTTCAAAAAGCCAGAACAGAACACTTCAGGAATCGCTCAGTGCCAATGATAGATATTTGTCTTTATTCTAGATACACTTCTGATTATAATTGTGATATTGTAATGTGCTTAAATTTGTTTAGAAAATAATATATTTATTTTAAAACCAGATGGTACTCTCTTGATTATTTCTTAATATTTCATTCTTTTAAACTTACATATTTACAAGCCCTTTATTATACAAAACCGCTCGTGCTACTACGAATACACATCACACCAAAACATTACATTGAATAGAGAGAGCCATCAGCTTTCAAATAGTTCAGTTCAAAAAAGATAGTCTAAACTCAGCCTTCAATCAACTAAGTCGCATTCTGCTTCCAAAGCCAGAACACTTCAGGAATCGCTCTCTTAATATCAGTGCCAGTTTCACAATAAATTAAATAAGTTTATAATATCAAATAAGTTGTAGTTATTATTTTAACAGAATATATTTATTTTATAACCCAGTGGTGCTTTCTCAATTATTCTTATTACTTCTATCTCTATCTCCAACGTACTTACAAGCCTTTTTCTACAACACCGCTCGTGCTACACACTACTACAAACAAATACAACATCCCACCAAAACATTACATCTCGAAAATAACTGTTCTTTTAAATTTGGAATTCTACGAAGATAGAACCAATGCACATTTATTAGAAACAATTTTTTCCGATAAAATTGTTAATTTTTAGATGGATATGGAGAATCTTCAGTTAAACTTTAAACTGCCGCCACAAAGCATTATTGGCTGTGAATAAAGGCGCTACCATTTTTTTTTTCTCTGAGGGTTCTGTACTGCGACCATTTATGATCTATTATACCCCCTCTGGTGTCGAGGATGAGCTAGCTCATCTACAGCACCCTCTCCAGGTTGAGCTTCCTAAGGAATTCCAAAATCCTGGAAGGTTCTAGGATGGGTATTTCCTCCTCTCCTATCTGGTAACGGCCCAGACTATTAAATCTTCTTTGAATGACGTGCATCACAGTCTGTGAGGAGATGTATCGGAGTTTCCTCCAACTCCCCACAGAATGCGCATGCGCCACCAACATCTTCTAGGCCAAGCTTACTCTGGTGTCCCCTGAGTCTGCAATGCACCGTAAGAATACGGATCCTGTTCTTACTCAGACTGATGCAGGCTTTCGACCTTTCCTGGGTATATCCACCCAGACAGGCCTTGGCCTGCCCAGATGGTGTTCCAGAGACGAGCTCTTTTCGCCAACTCCTCCTTCTTGATTTCTTATAAGAATATTTAGTCGCTGACTCCGCAAAAGGGCTCTGGCCCAATGAGAGGAGATACAGCGCCTTCTTTTGCCAGGGTGTCGGCTACCTCATCGCCTTCCACGCCGACATGTCCCGGCGACATATACTGTTACCAGTATAGGGTAACTTTCTTTCTTCTGCCTAGGTCGTTGAGCTTACCTAGGCATTCCCATACCATTTTAGAACTGATAACATAAGAACTCAGCGCTTTAATGGCATCCTGACTGTCGGATAGGATAACTATCTCCTGATTCCGATATCTTCTGTCAAGATATCTCTGAACGCACCTTCCAATAGCGTGAATTTCCGCCTGGAAGATGCTAGGAAATCTGCCCATGAGTTCCGAGTGTTTGGTTCTAGGCCCAAATACTCCTGCCCCCCGGTTCCTTCCCTTCGAGGGTCGAGACGCTACCATTACTGGTTGTACTCACTAATACATGATTAGTTTTATCATTGTTCTATAGTTAGCTCATCTAAACGTTTGTAGACACATTACAGTCTTAATAAAAATTTGTCTATTATAATGTATTAGTGTAGTATTGTAGTTTGAGAAAATTGTATGAATTTTTCAAACCAGATTTGTTTACTTTCTCTTACTTGTTTATCAGAAAGTATTGCAATCGTGTCATATTTTGAAATAGGATATTCCTCCATTACATATTTTAAGATCCTTTCAATATGAAAAAATATTATTCGTGAAATATCTGTGTGTGTGAACAAAAATAACGCAAAAAAAAACGAAAATTCCAGAAAGCGGAAATTTCGGCCTGGTTCTGAGTGTATACCAACCTTTCTTTATTGCGCCTACTTAGGAACACTGTATTGTTTTAATATCTATACAGTATAAGAATACTATATTTTTTGAAGAAAATCGGTAAACCGGGAAGTATGACTTTACAGAACAGTTTTTCTGAGTTATTTTGGAATTTTCTCGAAAACTATTACAATGATTTTCAATAAATTGAAATACTGCGCCATAGTTATGACTATCACTTTTATTAAAAACATTTTACCGTTAAAATGGATTTTAGATGTGTAATGGCGGGCCTATGTATTAGGCCTAAATTTAAACCACCATTACAAAACTTTGCTAAACAATCAAAATGTCCAGTAACTTTTATAACTCAAGCAAGTCCAAATAAATGCCTAATACGTAAACTAAAGTTTTATTCAGTTGTTCAAACGTAGATATGATGGGATAACGTATTGAAATCAATAATTTAGTTATATTTTGTGAAAAAAAAAATCATATCACGACTTAGAATTTTTATTTTTTGTCTTTAGAAATCATTTTTTGATTTATAATAAGATTTTGGGACCTTTTATTTTCTAGTCAAACTATCAAAAAAATACACCACGAGTGTTATTTTTGAGACAAAATAAATCTATCATAAATAACGGTTATTTTATGAGCGGAAAATTTTTCCCTCCAGAAATAAAATTCAATTACTCCCGGTCAGATGTATCTATTAGTTGTGAAGTGTTATTGGTGTGTGGATGTGTTGTATGTTTATAGTGGTAGTTAGTGTAGCACGAGCGGTTTAGTAAAAGGCCTTTTATTTGTAAGTTTTTAAGAGAGAGAAGTGGTAAGAAATAATTAAGAAAACACTTGTAGAGTAAATTAAATATGTTCTTTAAAGATATTTAAGATCTTCTTCTTCTTTAAGATCTTTCGCACTCAGTGAAATCATGTATTTCCAGTGAAAATGCGATTTCGCAAAAAATCACATAATAAATTCGCAATAGAGAAAGTAAAAAAACAAAAAAATCATTTTATTTTATTTAATGAAAGTATGTCCCTTATAGTATATAGGATCCACCCTTCCATCTATTTCCGTTAAAGAGAAAGGTCATCCGCAGATTACACCTTAAATGTTTTAAACCGTTACTGACCAGTTTACATTGTCTATTTACAACAGAAGTGAAAAAAGGAATAGATTTAAATTGAAAGAACAACTACTCTAACCTCGCATATATATTCCTGGGGAAAAAAAACCTATATTGTTATAATATATTTACGTATACGCGCATATGTATATATGTATATACACATAATACTTAATATCCTGATCCCTCAACAATATTCTTCCAACCAAAATGCAGGATCAAACATTTTATTGAATTCAGATTTCCATGTACCATTCAGCCATATTTCTCTATAAATCTTCAGTATCTCTAATCCTTTTATAAAGAGAAATCCAAAATATATATTCTTAAAAAAAAAATAAATAAATAAATAAAGAAAATCTTTAGGGGAAAAGAAAAAACCTTCTTTAAAAGGGACGACGGGATTAATTCCCTGAAGATGTGTTATCAGAGATTTTTTATTATTTTATTTAGCCGCTTGCTTTTTAAAAACTCCTGCATTCATATTTAAAAGAAAAAAATCTTTTTAAATTTATTATTATTAATCTGGTTTTTATTGATATTAAACTAGGAATATCGCTTACGTATATAGAAAAGAACCATTCCTTCAATAGTCAAAAATAATACAAGTGTAAGTCCTCTGATCTCTTAAAATTCTAAAAGTTGTATGATTTTGCAAAAATAATGGATGAAATGAAAAATGAATTTTTAAACGGGTCAGAGACCAGATAATCAAGATAGTAGGACTTGGGATTATGTCGATTGGTTACTATAATTTTGGTGAGTAGATGTGTTTATCTAAGGGTCTCCCCTATTTTTTTTTTTACGAGAGATAGTGAAATAACTTTAGAAATTAATTATCTAATGATGCAAATATTTGCTGCTTTGGGACTTATTCGTCACATCAAAAATAGGAGCACAAAATTTACATTCGATATATTATTGTAGGGGTAGTGAACCCCCACCACTCATCCACACTAGCGAGTGAACCACGCATCAGAGAGAAAGAGCCCCTCGTGAGAGAGAGGAGAGGAGAGGCCAGTTGGATATGTATACGAGAGACAGAGTCAAAAAAGGGATTCTGTTCACAGTCTTACACTTGAATTGTACATATCGTTTAGCCACGTCAGTCTGTCTGTTCAGTTCTTGTAGTGTAAAGTATACAGTCCTTGGCAGTCAGTCATATTCATATATATCAATTATATATCTTATACCGATATTGAGGTGTTATTTATCTATCAACATCTACAACCAACATCTCCTCCTACAACCATTACATTATATTGAAACATTGGTGTAAATTTGGACTTTAATTTATACCTACTCCTCAAACAAATCTGCTAGATAGTAATATTAGCCTTCGAACGTAAAATCATCCATAGGATCTACAGCCCAATTAGAGAAAGTTCAACTTGGAGAAGACGGACTAATTAAAAAAATGACAGAATTATAACGGGAAGCTTGACATTATTAATGTTTGGTATTTTATCGGTCGTAGCATGCATATTCATTTTGTTCCTGACCGGTTTCCGATTTTCATCCATCGTCATAGCAAATTTACCAAGTTCATGTAGTGAGTTCAGTTCAACGTAATGTTTCTGGGTACACTCACACTTGTTGGTTTGTTGGTTGTATATATGTGCGGAGGTTATAAGGTTATGTTACTATAAGGTTTGTGTGTGTTTAATGACAAAATGGAATTATTATAAATTATGATTAGACATTAGAAAATAGTGTACAAACAATAGCCTGTTTTGAAGAAGTCTTTATATCTACTTATATTCTATTTTCTATTGTCTAATCATAATTTATAATAATTCCATTTTGTCATTAAACAAACATGCACACATACACACACATAGTAACATACAACACATATGTACAACACCAAACCAACAAGTGTGAGTGTAATAGAAACATTACTTTGAAGTGAATTCTCTATACGAACTTAGTGAATTTGCTCTGACGATGGATGAAAATCGGAAACCGGTCAGGAAAAAAATGATATGCATGCTACGATCGATAAATTACCAGATGTTAGCCAGCATTGCGGACCCATCCACATATTCTATTATTAATGTTATTAGGGTGTTCAAGACATGTCATTAGAATAGACGATAACAAAAAGAAGGTTATGGAGAAAAGGGTGGACCAATACCGGAGAATGCGTACGCCAACGCGAAGTTCGTGTGATAGAACAAGTGAAAATGCAAAGTTGCTCTTGATTTTAGGAATTTAGAAGGCTGGCGGTTTGATTCGTGATTGTTGATTCAATAGCATCAAGGCGGCCTTTACCGACGACAAGTTGACAAGGCGACTTTGCTGATCCTATAATGACGATGATACAAGATTTTAATACAAGAAACACAATTCTTTATCCGAATGGGCTACAATCTTGCAAGTATCAAGCTTCCACTAGAGATTTCCCAAACTCCACCAGAAGTAAAAAAACAAAAACAAAAAAAAAACATATTAAAGCATGGCAATTTCAGAGCTTAAGTTAGTTAGAAATGGACATTGGAATAAGCCTAGGGTCACTTCTAAGAAAGATATAGCTAGTCTGGAGCATTCAAGAGCTTGCTAATAATTATAGAGAAATCTACCCATCACTTCCAAAAGATTTACAACAAGCAACATTCAAGAAGTAATCAACTGTATATTCACTCATCTTTCAAGAAGCTCATTTCCAGACCTAAGAGTTCTCCCACAAGATAGTTAATCTAAATAATCGATCGTTAGAAGAGCTAAAAGTTTTAATTCACCAATGCTACCAACATTCTTCGCTCAATCTCACTAAACCACTTTTAACTCATTCTCCCCATAAAGTTTGTAAAAAAATAAATTTGTGGGAATAAGAGTGCATGTGCGTATTCATTTTTTCAGCACTATCAACCAACATATGTGGCCCCCAAACCTTTACATTAGTAACATCGGGTATGGGAATAGCTAAGTGGTTAGCGTATTGGACTCACATGCGGAGGACCGAGGTTCAAGTCTAGCTTGGCTACCCTTAGATTTTTTCTTCCTAGGAACCTCTACTGCTCACTGTCCCGTAATGGACAGTGTTGTCTGTAGCGAGAGAAACTGTCCGGAAGCCGGCGTTGCACTCAGAAAGCTCCAGGCGTCAATGACCATAGATATGTTGACGCACCTTAAACTTAAAAAATAAAAATAAAATATTAGCAGCAGCGACAGTTTTAAACTGTTACACTTGATTAGTTCAAAAAATTACCACACTGGAATCATGTAACCTTCGTTTTGTGTTATCTGCAGAAATATAGATCTCCCACCAATTCTAATTTCAACAAATAATATGATTAAAAAGCACTATTGATAGGGCAGAGGCACTCTTTAGGTCTGTAGGACACCGAAATGGCACGTTAAATCATCTAGGGAAGTCTATTCATCCCTTTCCCAGAAATCTCATTAAAAAAAAAAAAATTAACTCGGAAAATCTTTTTAAACAGCATTGATTGGGTCTCTGAATGGTTATTGAGTATATTAAGTCCAAAGAAATCCATGTGTGCATAAAAAATGTCTGTTGTAAAACACTTATATGACTTTCATTTACTCTAAATTATACAAATTAATCCAGAAAGTTTCTTTTGAAATTGTAACGTTATAATGTTTAGTTAGGTTTGCCATGAAAATAGTTGTATTATGTGGTGCGCTCTATGTCAAAACTAAGGAAGCTTGGCTTGGGCAAATTTAATTTTAAACTACATGACAAACCACCAATAATACTCCTCTAAAATCAATATTTTCACAAAAATGTTACAAATAAAAGTGATACCTATCCTAAGTAGGCACTATCCAGGCTTCCAAGTTTAAAACGGAAATCGTTTTTTAACCAACCGTTTTCGATAAAATTCCAAAAAAAAAACCTCTAAAACCAACACAGAGTGTATAAACTGAATTTGCTCTGTGCAAGTCTGTGTTATCACACTATTTTTGACAAACATATCCTGAAGATGGGCGAACGTCCGAAACCGGTTCGGATTTTTGTGGTTGATGACCACAAAATGAAGCAGGCTACCACGGAAAATGTCTCTGATGCTTTCCAGCTCTGCGGAACCAACCACCACAACAATATACACAAGAGTTTTAACTAAAAAACCACTTTTTTTCAGATTTTATTTCAAAAACCTTTTTATATCCTGTGATATTCTTGATATTGAAAATTTGATAGGATAGCAATAATTCCTCCTGAAATGTGAAACAGAAAGTAATAGTGGGACGGTGGAAAGGAATTAGAAGTACGTAAATATGGTTTAAATTTGATAGAAATGTTTTAGGAAGAGGTGAACAACATCCTTATATGGCCTAATTTTGTAAAGGAGTACGTGCTACATCACGTAGTGGCAAGCTTTTTCAGCATACTAAAGTTACAAGCACATGTACTTTGCGCTCCGTCAAGCGTATTCCTACTTTAGTCAGACATTAGCACAAATGACTGACGTTATATATAGATACATATATATATATTTCTACTTTATCCCCACCTTACCCTCGTCTATATATACCTTACCATCTTAAAACGTAGTAATGCTAGGGCTCGTTGCAAACGTTTTGGCACGTATTAAAGATAATTTTGTTTTAATGAGAAGGCAAGGCAATGGTAATTCTTGGTAGAGAAGGCAGACGACTTTACATTCGTTATTTAACTTGAAAATTGTTTAATATTGTATCAGACTTGTTATTATTATGATATATATATATATATATATTTAATAATTTAGCACTAATTCAAAATGGGAATTAAAAATTTATTTTTTTTCAAAATATTTAATTAAATTTACACTTCAATAAATTATTTATTTTGGATAATAAATTATTTATTATCTGTTATGAAACACTTATACGCTTTCTCTTAATGTAATTCAGATTGTTTTAAATAGCTAATTCTCTTAAAACTTATAATTTGGTCTAATTACTTAGTTGTGTTCTACGTTATATCAGTGGGTGGAATATAATCTCAATAAAAAAACATTTTTTGAGGGAAAGTAAAATCTGTGTCTCCTCTTTAAATGAATTTTCTTGGAAAAAAGGAACAAATAAAAGTGATAGGTATGTATAATGGTTAGTTTACCGTTTAATGAAGCCCGCCTGATGGAGAAAATTACAGAAAACTGAAACCAGTTAAGTCGCGATTTGTATAGAGTGAATTGTTTATTTAAAAAATTTATTATTAGCTATTCGCCCAGACTTACAGAACTACTCTAAAACAAGCATATATGTAGGCCTGCTTTCTCACTAGCCATTGTAGATTTAAAAACTATATGCATCGCATGGGACTGACAAAGGATAGCCTGTGTGTAGGTTTTGAAAGGAAGAAAAGCGTTGCTTAAATTATGTCAGTGTGAGGGATTTATTTGGCAGTGATTTTTGCCACTTTAGAGGAAAAAAAGATTGACACCTTCAAGTTTCACCCAGAAATTTCCCCAGAACAGCAGGACTAAAGACGGCATTATAATATCCAATCCTCACAGAATCTAACCTAATCTACGTATATAATGCAATCACTAAATAATCACTTACTAATAAAAATTAAGTTAATTGAAAATTTGTCAATTAGAAGTGAGAGAAAAACGCAGTGAGAGAAAAACGCAGTGAGAGAAAAACGAAGTGAGAGAAAAACGCAGTGAGAGAAATTGTGTGAATTTTTCACACTAATTTTATTTTTAATATTTTGTTTGTTTTTTTTTTTGGTTTTTTGTATTGACATTACAATTTATATATTACTAGACACTTTACCTCATGATAGGAATTGACACGATTTCTTAAGAAAATTGTTTTTCGAAACATTCTACAAGTGTTCTGTGTGAAGATATGATAGTTTCTGAAGTGCTATTTTAATATGTTGCATGGTTACCTCCCTCCCTCCCACCAATGTAATACTATGTATAATTAAATAATGTTATCTAATTAATTTATAACTACAAAATTTTGAATTCCAATACTAGTTGAGAAGTTATTAAGTGATTGTCTAAGTTCATACAATACAGTGGATAGTATTTACAATGGTTTGTAGGTTCTGTTGGTGAAATTGATGAACACTAAATTGATGACTGACATAATACTCACAATTTTATGAGTAAAAGGAGTGGATAGTGTATAGTAGTGAGTAGAAAGTGTGGCCAAGCGAAGAGTGAATGATAATGGTTGGTTGGTAGCGTTATGAATGATGATGATGAATGTAACGTTGATGTTGCGAGTCGTATGAAGAACAATGTGACAAGGTAGAACTCTTGCTTGTACTAACAGTAGTGAGCTAGTATGGCTAGCTACTGAGGTTTCAAGGTTGAGGTTGATGCTTACTCGTTAAAGTAATGTTGGTGGCTCACCACTCAAAGTAGAATTTGTGGCAAATTTGTGAAACTATAAACAGCGTCCGCTCTAGCGGTAACGTCGTCCCGGACAATAAGACGAATGGCCGCCCTTTAAGAATATATATATTATATATTTTTAAGCCAGTTTATGCATGTTCACACGGTGCTCTGCTCTCGTCGTAATGCTATTCTGTTTAGACAAGTATATGCATGTTCAAACCAGTTCAAGCATCGTCCTTTACAAATTCTGCATTAATTTTTCAATAATAGTGTAAATATTTTTAGCTTTTAGACAAACAATATAAATTTTTTGCATACGAAGAAATGGATATGTGGAATTTTCTGTTAATTGAGTATATAACACATCAATATTTTTCTCACACTTATAGCCGAAATGGCGCCACAGACAAATGCCCGCCGGTCAGCTTGTATTAACTTGCTCTTATCGATAGCGAGGCAGCTGCCGTGGTTAAAGCCGATTCGCCATTATATTGCAATGGGCGTGAAAAAGAAAGTAATGCGTGGTTGAAATAAGTTTGGTAACGCGATAGTGGCACATTGATTGCGGTAGCTAATGAAAATACTGAATTCAGGTTATCAATGGCAAGTTTAATATGGCTATTGATTCCATTACAAATTTCTAGAAGTGCCTCAAACACACAGAAGACTCAAGTGGGGTGATTTGGTGAATTTAAATGAATTTTACATATATATATATATATATATATAGAATCTAATTAAGTTGAACGGAATTTCCATTTAAAAGAGCTAATCAGTTTATTGTTAGTGATGAAAACCAATATAGAAAGTTGTTAATATGGACCCGCCCAGACGGAGAATAGCCTGTCTTAACTTGCTCACTGTTACTATCAAACCCCCTAACAATATCCATTGGTTTGCTCATTTGTTGAATGGGTTTGGTGTATGTCAAGCGCAGACTATAAGGTAAACCCCCCTACCTTTACCAACATGGCTAAAATTAATACTAAAACTTTCTATTATGTTATGCGTTTAATAACAAATTTTAGAGACAAGTAAAATTAAATTTCAATAATAATTTATGTATACTTAACAATATTAATTTAAATTTTTTGAATTTAAAACTTTTTGTTTGATTTTTTAGTTGACAGACACAATAACTTTATTTTATATTTACAAAGAGTAAATAAAGAGGGTGCTGGCCAATTATATCGGGCTGCCACAAACGCAGCATAAAACAAATGATCTAGAAATATAATCATTATATTTAGGGGCGGGTGTTGGTGTATTGGTTATGAGCATGGACTTGTAAGTGGGAGGACCCCAGTTCGAGTCCAGCGTATAACTAAATTTTATATTTGTTTAAAACAATGTTAATAGTAAAGTAGGTGCTTCCGCCCCTGTCCACGACACCTAATTTGGTAGTTTGACCCCGCCTGAAAAAATAGGCATTACTTTACTTATTTTACTTTAATCATTATATTTACAAGCTATTTCATTCGTTCAAAAGGTGGATTACAGTACCATTCGTGTCTATCCCGAATAGTACGGTGGTGCCCCTCGGTAGAGCCCCATTATCAATCCCTCAATCCCACCCCTAACCCACAGCTTGTAACGGTAGTTTAAATTTAAATCTATCTCACCTGCCCCTCAATTTCTCAAAAAATCAATTTTTCCACATTAAAAATGTTTTGAATGATAAAAATGATTTGTTAAAAAAAAAAAAAATTTGCCGGCCGTTTGTGAGAAAATTCGGGGGAAAAAAAAATTAGAAATCTATTTTATAATGATGCACTTTCTGATCTTTTTATTATATTTAACTGATTTTCTTGAAGTTGTTATAACATCATCATATTACACTTTTCTTTTTTTTTCTTTTCTTTTTTGAGGGTCCTGTACCGCGACCATTTATGTTTGATCTATTGTACCCCCCTCTGGTGCCCAAGATGAGCTAGCTCATCTATAGCACCCTCTCCAGGTTTAGCTCCCTGAGGAATCTCAGGATCCTGGAAGGTTCTAGGGTAGGTATTTCTTCCTCCCCTATCTGGTAACAACCCAGACTACTGAATCTTCTTTGAATGACGGCATCACAGTCCGTGAGGAGATGTATCGGAGTTTCCTCCGTTTCTCCACAGAATCTGCATGCGCCGTCACCTTCTAGGCCAAGCTTCCTCAGGTGCGCCCTGAGTCTGCAATGCCCCGTAAGGAATCCCATAAGAATACGGATCCTATTCTTACTCAGACTGATGAAGGCTTTCGACCTTTTCTGGTTATAGCCACCCATCCAGACCTTGGCCTGCCTCAGTCCCGGGATGGTGTTCCAGAGACAAGCTCTTTCAGCCACCTCCTCCTTCTACTATATTACACTTAAGTGGCACGTTAAAACCAGGGATTGAATATAAGCGTTATATCTGAAACTAAAAATTAATTCACATTAGTAAGCCCATTTTAACTATACAAGAAATTTTAAGTTAAATTACGTGAAAAATTTTGTACTTTATTAGTGAGATAAATGAGAGTTATTTTTTATAGATATTTTAAAAAATTCTTTATAATTTTAGATAAAAGTCTTTTCTTTTTTCTTTTTTTTAAATTGATTTTTACACCTGTTATAAAGCTTAACAATAGTAAATTTGTTTAATTGTGGACAATTAATAGAAACCGGAGCGGAGAAGTCATTCAGTAGTGAAAGTCCCTCCAGTTTATCAATAAGTAGATCACGAGGCCACTGATGTTTTTTTAGTCTTCGAATAGAATTTATAGGATTAAAAGAAGTTTAAAAAAAGAAAATCATTAGAACACATATTACACATACAGGTTTTTGGCGCATCGTCAGGTGTGGTCATTAGCGCCTCCCATATTTTTTTCCTTCTCAAACTTGTAATCTCAGACTGGGATGACAAGTACTTTCTTTACCTTATGGTATGCAATTCAATCCCTTGACCAGCAAGGAATGATGGAGCCTCCAATGTAGAGAACAAGGTTCCACACATCCCCTCTTGACCGTCGACCCCAGTCGTCAGGGGTGAGTGTGAATACCTGGTTGGGCCACCCTTTATTTAACAAATAATTGTGGTTACTTACGCATAATAATATTCCTTCGCTTCTCAAATTAAATTGTATTGAATTTTATTTGTGGACTTTTGTTTACAATATGCTACTTTATATGTGCATTAACATTGATAAATCTGATGAACTCAATTCATTCATTTTAAAATATAATGTGTTCCATGTCTATTTGCATTGAAGGGAAAATACTTTTATAAATATTCTTAATCTTCTTAAAAAAAAAAAGAAATTCTAAATTCTAAAAATATATACATTATGTACCACTCACTCATAACATCATTCATTCCAATAAAAAAAAAAAAAACAAAAAAAAACATACTCACTAATGAATACAATCACGCTAATAAATACATTTATACCAATAATTAAATTCAAACCCCACATTCACACGGTGGGAGAGTTTTCAATATTACTGTCCCCTTTTTTATGAAAACTAATTCTAGATTTGATAATAGAAATTAAATTCTCTTTAAAAAAAAAAAAAAAAAAAAGAAAAAAAAAGAATAGCATTTCTTTATGGGAAGACTCTTCTTCTAACATTACGCGTAAATCATGTGGCAAGCCTGCTTGCTCTCTGTCTCTATATTGATGCAGTGCTTGATATCCTTCCAATATATGTGTGATACTGAAATATATTCCGTGTGCTGTTTTGTAATGTAGTTTGTTGTAGCTCGATTGGTGTTGTAAAGGGCTTGTGTTTGTATATGTTTAAGAGAGAAGTATTAGAAATAAGAAAGTAGTCACCACTGCTAACAGTAAATATATTCTAATAAAATAATAACTATAAGTTATTTGCAAGGAAATTATTAACTTAATAATATATTGTGGAACTGCACTGAATCTAAGATAGCGATTCCTGAAGTGTCCTGCTTTGGTATCTCTTTCAGACTATATTGTTTGAAAACAGAAGCCAGACTGTCTTGAAGGAATGCCCTCTCTAACGGGGAATTTTCTCTTACAAAACAGTTGGCTAAGTGGCATTGTTATTGTCCTAACGGATTCCTGGGGTTTTGTCTCTTTAGTAACAATGACCTTAAATTAGAATGCCTACACTCTAAAATGCATTATTTTTTGCCAAAATTATTTCATTTAAAATATTTTTCAAAACTATTTATTTTTGCATTTCTTCTTCCACTACAGTACGGTCAGTGTTTTACATGATTGAAATATATATTACTATATAAAATTTCTACAGTTATATGTGCATAGATATGCAGAATTACAAAAACGAAAAAAAGAAGATAATTATTTCAATGAGAATTGTTTCGTTTTGATGATATTCGAATCATATTGTTGGGAAATATGAGATAGTTTTTGCTAATCTGTTTCCATTTTGTGGTCATCGGTTTTGTTTGTGGTTAGGATATTTCGCTGAAAATCTCGACTACAAATTAATGATGCCCTCCTTTACATTTCAGCAAAACATTTTGTGTAGATGTTAATTTTATGTTGTAATTGGAGTTAGTCTTTTTTTTTTTCTTTTTGACAATTTCTTTCTTTTTTTTTATTTTTAAAAAACCAAAAGTTTTCGTTAAATAACCTTTTTTTTTGTTAATATATAAAGGAGACTTTTGAAAGCTTTTATTCATTCTTTTTTTTTTGTTGTTGGAAAATTAAGTAAAATTTGTATATTAATATGTAGCTGATTAATTATCAATAGGAATATTCATGCAAGTAAAACATGCCGAAGTATTGTTCTTTTTCTTTTTTTTTAAAAAAAACACTTCCACAGGCGTAAGATTTCATCATTCCCTGGTCTGTGTAGGTCTCGGCTGATGTCTCTCTCTACCTCGTCCATTATGAAACTTTGAATTTTTCATAATTAATTTTCTTCTTGTTTGACAAAATAACCAAAAGAGTGGGGCAGAGATGGATATATAAACAATCTCTCGGCGCTGGAAGTATGGCCTCATTATTATGCAACGTACCCGCTGAGTTCTTTAGTTCCTTCACTGAAGACTCTATGTTATGATTTAAAAAAACAAAAAAAAAAAAAAAACCAACACCGCCCATCTTGTGATCTCTATAACTTCCGCTTATTGCGAGGCTAGGTTCCCCTTGCGGCAATTCAAAACTCAAGCCTCATTTTTTTTATTAAAAAAAGTAATAAATATATATAGCACTATACTAGGGCTTTCGGCTAAAACACTAAATTATAATATTTAGTAAACGAATTTCCAGTAATGTTTAAACTAATCACTTAATATTTTCCATTTAAAAAAAAAAAAGAAAAGAAAAATTCACAATAGCAAATGGATTTTTCCATGACGTGATGTTGAATTTAATTTTTCCATTATAAAATACACATTATCAACCAAATTATTTGCATCACTCAATCAACAACAGCAACAGTACAACAATCTGTAATAATTTATTATTAGTTGTGCATCCATTAATTATTATACATACACACACACTTTTTCTTGTGGTAATTATTATACGAAATTTTTCTTTAAATTCACAATGTTTAATAAACATTTAGTTAGTCTTGTCTTAAACCTGGTTACACGTTTTACCTTACCTATTTACTTGAAGGGCAGAACTGGAGAATTAGACATAATCGAGAAGATTATACGCTTTGTTCAAGGAGCCGGATATTTCTAAGGTCATAAAACTTGGAAGACTGTGGTGAGCAGGGCACGTGGCTTGGATGTGTAGTGAATATATCTCGACGTAAACTTTGGAGGGCACTATGCAAAGGTCCTAGGCGGGTAGGCAGACCAATGCTGCGTGTGGCGGGAGATGGACTGACAATGCTTGGATTCCGCAATTGTAGGGCTGCTGCGCAGAAAAGAAACGCCTGGCGGGCCCGTTTTGAGGAGGCAAGACTCTTCATTAGTTGTAGCGACATTAAAGAAGAGGAAGAAGAAGATTACTGGAAGATTTAACAGTGAAATTGATGTTTTATTGGAATTGAATGATGACGAACAGTCTTCAACAAAAACGGACGAGTAGAAGTTTCGTGTCTGTCCGGCAAAATCTTCCAGGATCGTGGTTTAGAATAGGCTTCACTACTCCAGGATGTCGTGAAACGTTTCTAAAGGACTACACCGCATGTGGCATCTCGCCTATTCTTTCCTAATCACTTCGAAGGACCCACAGATCGTACCAGGGGTTTATTAAATTGGATTCCTTGGGCTGTAGGAACATCAGACAGTTCTTCCAAGAGAAAGAAAAAAAAAAGCCCAATCATAATTTCATCCCAGTTCTTTCCTTGCAGTAACAATCGCTTTTGATTTTCGACTATTGGCAGGAGGTGTTAAAACAAAACCCCTCACCCTCTTTCCTCCATCCCAAATCCTTTTTAATTCATCAATAATCGACGAGACAAAAATAGTTGTGGAATCTATAACTCAGTGGCAACCTGAACTGTTTATGAAGGCTACCGGAAAATGGTTCATAAGTTTAAATATTTGTTTTAAATAGGCTGAATTATTTCCTTTTATAGGGTGATGATGTAATGAACCAGTTTTCAGCCAAAATTTTTTTAATTTATTTTTTCATATGTAAAGTATTTTACAGAATTTCCTTTTATCCTTACGTTTCGGCACTAAACGTGCCATCCTCAGAGGAATACATGTTGATTCTGCTTGTAATTATAAATCAGTTTTTTAGGCTTCGTTATATTTGTAATATTTGAGATTTCTGATTTGATAACATTTTTTGTTATACGTCTATTCTTTTATTCAGCCTTATATTTTGATTTGGACCACGTGATTTCTTTTTTGTGCACATTTTGTTTTATTATTTTTTATTATTTCTTATCCTTATTATACATACATTTTTTTTATAAATATATCCTTTTTAAACATATTTTTTTCTTCTTTCTAAATCTTGTTTTGGCTCCAGTGGTTCTGCCATGTTGATTTAATTATTTAAATATTTGTTTTAAACAGACATCAATTCCCTATATAAGGAAATAATTCAGCCTATTTAAAACAAAGTTTTATAGTTTAAATTTGACAAATTATACAAAATAGACGTATAACAAAAAAATGTTATCAAATAAAAAATCTCAAATATTACAAATATAACGAAGCCTAAAAAACAGATTTATAAGTATAAGCAGAATCAATATGTATTCCTCTGAGGGATGGCACGTTTAGTGCCGAAAAGTTTGGATAAAAGGAAATTCTGTAAAATACTTAACATATGAAAAAATAAATAAAAAAAATCTTGGCTGAAAACTGGTTCATTACATCATCACCCTATATAAGAGGTTCATAAGATAAACTTATGAACCCTTCTCCTCATTTCAGAAACAGGGTGTGGTGGGATGGAGCCACTTCAAATGACTTCTAGAGAGCCGCGTTATGTTCACGCACCATGTGAACCATTATTGGTGGTTACAGAGGAAGTGAGCAAGAAGGAAATGGTCTGAGTACCTTAAGAGTGATTCCCAAAAATGGATTCTAAGCAGATCCTCTTTCTAGGATTTTTTCTAGTTTTCTAGGTTTTTCTAGTTTTTGTTGTGCAGGATTAGTTTTCTTTTTTTGCTTTGTTGCTTTCTTAACATCAAACCTATCCTGCCACTACGTGGTCAGAATTTACCAGGCATTTTGTGTGTTTCAATGTTGTTCTCTCTACGTGTTTCAATCTAGAAATTTTCCATCCCACATCATTCCTTGAGGGTTGTGGTCTTTTTTTACTGCCCTTCGACAGTGTCAATTGGAAGTGTTAATATAACTCCTTACTTTTTGTGTTTTTGTCCTACTCCTGTTGTTCTATCTACAGGCAAGATCAGCGTAAGGGCTTTGGCCATTTTATTCATTAATGGAATAAGGCTGATGTAACAGTGTATTTCGACAAGCACAATAGGCTCTTGAGTTTTAAGTGCATCTGGGAGGCCCTGAGCTCTAAAAATAGATTATATTAAATTCGAAACGATAATTAATTTCAATTATAAATTTTCCCATTTTTTCTGAAACCTCAGCTTGATGGGGGTGGCGGTGGGGGGGCTTGAAATATATGCCTTAATATTATCCCTTTTGTTTTTCACAAGTTCACTGTTAAAAAAAAAAAAAAAAAAAATTAATAATCGTATGATCCTCTTTTTAACCTTTATATATATATATATATATTTTTTTTTTTTTTTTTGTCCAAAATACATACTCGTACTTATATTAACATGCATGTTGACAGATTATGTAAGAATATAATATAACTTTTAAAACAGATATTACAGTATATATATCTGTATAAAAGGGGAAATTCGTGCTGTTTTTTTATTTTTATGATTTATTTACTCTTTTTTTTTTTTTTTGTAAGAAAAAAACAAGTATTTTACTGGAATTGGACAATCAAGCATTTTATAATAGAATGCGTACAAATGAAAATTTCTGCCTTTGTAGCCATGTTTTCTCATTCCTTTGTAAGACATTTTATTATATTATATTATTATACAATGGACGACATTATTAACCCATGCTTTATAAAAGTTCAAGATGTGGAATTATTTTTGCTTTTTAATTCAACGTTAATATCCTTAATACATTGAATTGATCTATTATTCCATTTCTATTACAACCATTAATATGTTGGAATATTTATTTTGATTGGAGAAAAATTTTGTAATTGATTAAAAGTTGGTAATTTCATTAAGTTAAACTTTGATATAAATCTTTTGATTTTCTGATTTTCAAAATGTAATAAATAAATAAATAAATATAAAGCGTCTGACTAATTTTAACGAATGTTTCCTTGTAGCTGCAAGAGAGGAAGTACTACGATTGTACTTAATTTTTGGAATTGTGTTTTTCACCGGAAATACATGCTTGGTGTCCATATGTTTGTATGTGTCTCTCTCTCACTCTCTCTCTCACACACACACACACACACACACACACACGCAAAACACTCACATATTTAAATATTACAAATGACTTGGAAATATCGTGAAGTAATGGTTGATCAAACCTGATCATAGACTGACTATGTTTATGATAAATTTCGTAATGTTTATTAGGATTGACGGCTGGAGTTAGTATTTTCTTATTCACTGCCTGCTATTAGCTGAAAAGCAATCTTCCCTCTGGATGGATTGCTAAAGATAACTAAACTTTGAAGTAAATAGCATTTGTAATATAGATTGATGGCACCATGTCTTCTTAACTACGGCTGCAGATCATATGGCAATACGCTCCACTGCTATTATGTCATCTGTCACGTCATTAAGCCTAACGCATCTGTTTCTCACAAGCAATTCAAATTTATACACCCTGGGTGGACAACATCAATATCCGCCTACCTCAACTCCTAGGAGAGATGTGGAAGGAGAAGTAGGAGAAGTTTTCAGCATGAACATAGCATGGGCAAGCAAGAATGTACAACAATTCAGTCTTGTACCCAAGTTGAGTCTACAGTTCAATCTTGTTAATACAGTCATCAAGAAAACATCAACATCATCACCAACACTCTGTCAGTGTTATCGTGTGATCGCTAGTCAGTGTGTCATTTCTACGCTACCACCTTTTTTTTTATATGAGTTCTGTTAAAGTCTTTGCAGTAATCTGTTCCTTAGTTAGCGTGTCCAATGTTCACACAGTGTATTTTTTCTTTTCTACATTTTTCTCTGTCTAACCCGACAAAAAACCCAATATATATTCATATTTTGTTTATTTTTAAATTTTCAATAATTTCATTAATTTTGGGCATTCTTTCAATTTATCTGTTTTATTGCTTATATCTAGGTGTTTGAATGAAAAGAGCCGATATTATTCAAATACTAAAAAAATAATAATGTCTCAACAAGTGGCAATTTAATTGTGTTAAAAAAGCGTAAAAAAACAAAATGACTACATTATAATCATCATCATTATTCGTGGCGCAACAACCCACGTGGGGTCAAGGCCTCCTGCAGCAAAGTCTACTCCAGGATCAAAAACTGCTCCGAAAATCCGCCCTAATATTTTTCTTTCCATTCGGAGTAATTGGGATTCTTGGATTTTGGATATCGTCCAACATTCAGAGCCAAAGGTAAGTACAGGTCTGATCAATGTCTTATAGAGACGCAGTTTGGTGGTGCGAGATAAAATGTGACTTTCCAGGTGCCTAACCAAACCGAAATAACGATTATTGGTGGCTATTATTCTTCTCTGGATTTCCGCATTTATATCACTATCATTAGTCACCAGTGAGCCAAGATAGACAAAGCTATTCACGCTCTGGAAGGTGTAGCGATCCACTTGAACTTGGTTTGGTGGATTACCTTGAGATCCTGCAGTCTGGAGAAGGTCTCACTAATGGCATCAAAGCTCCTCCCGATGATATTGATATCGTCCGCGTAACCCAGTATTTGCACTGTCCGGTTAATGATAGTTCCACCAACTTGAACAACTGATTCCCTCACTGCACTCTCCAGGGCAAGGTTAAAGAGTAGGCAAGCTAGGCTGCCCCCTTGTCTTAGGCCTTCAATAGTGGAAAACTCATTTGAAAGATCGCCATCGATGCGGACGTGGCATCGTACCGAGCTCATTATCATCTTGGTAAGCCTCACTAGCTTAGGGGAAATTCCCATATCCAGCATTACTCAGTGCAATTCTTCCCTAATCACACTGTCCAACATTATAATATAGATAGGTAAACAAAAAAAGAAATCGTGAACGAAGCAATTGCCTATTTGTTAAATAAATGCCATTCCAAATTCGACAAATATATAATAAGAAACTTACAGTTAATAAATAAGTTGCCAATGTTTGATGGAGCACATGAAAAAATGGCTTGTTCTATGTTTTAAATGATTGCAATGCATTATTCTTCCCTGCAATTTTTTTCTGTTTCTTAGTTAATATGTCAGTATTCAGTTGCTTTATTTTTTCTTCTAGGTTTTTCTCTGTCCAACCCCACAAAAACCCTAGTAACATATTTATGAAAAAAAAAATTTCAATTATATTAACTTCAGTAAAAAGTTGTGTGTATGTCCCCCTTCCCGCCCCCAAAAAAAACTTTATTTTTTTTATAATTCTCCGAATTTTCTCATGTTTCCTTATATATTATAGTATTAAGTGTTTATTAATATTATATGTATAAATATGAAAGTCAATTAATAGTGATTTTCTTGGAAGGTAAAAGATAATTGTTTGAGGTATATACACGGGAGACATGGGCCACGTACGTATAATATGTGTGTGCGTTCACTTATTATTTGAGCGACTTTAAGGTGGATGATGTCTGCGGGGTAGTAAAGCATGTGAATTAAGGTAAGAGTTGGTTGTATATTATAAGATGTTAAAGTGGTAACAAACGAAGGTTGTATACAGATCTTGCGGGAGTTGGGGGTTGGACGGGCAGCGCACCAGGTTTGTAACATTATTCCTAGTGAGAAGGGATTGCGGGCTGCTAGTTTCCAGGTAAGAGATATGTCTTAATTGGATTCTACTTGTAATAAGGTGTAGGTACCCTACTGTTGTATATATATATATAGAGCCAAGTGAACGTACTAACAGCAGCCAACAGTAAATGAGTGAAAGGAAACTAAAACATCTCTCTATCTCACTTTAACGTTCACAAACTTCAATATCACTGTCTTTTTCACTCACACTACCCACCTTCCCCAGAGGCAGGCAGCCCCTACCTCACTCTACTGTCACCTGATACCTGGCTCTTTGATTATTATCCAGTAACCATGGCAACACCGACTCTGTGATTCATCCTCCCATTTTATTCCAGCTAACCTTCTCTCTCTCTCTCTCTTTCCATTGCTTTTATTCAAAAACCCTCGTCAAATACTCTTCATATTCTCCCTTGCTCTTTTTCTCAATCTGTTATCTCTTTTATCATTCCCATCTCTTATTCGCTCAGTCTTGCTGTTTCACTTTTACTTTACAAAAAAAAAAACCTGCTTTCCAATCCCAAGCAAGCTGTAAACCCTTTTTAAAAGGGAATTCTCTTTTTGTAATATATATAGATTTCTTTTTTCCTTATTGGAAGAAATATGTTCCTCATAATCATATACCCAGCATTATCTAAGACATTGTACATATATATGATGTTGCAAATATAATATTTGATATGAATAAAATAGTAACAAATTTTTATAATATCAGTTTATACCTTTCTCTACAAATTAAATCTTACTGAACCATCGATTATAAAATGTTAGGGAGTACAAATTTTTGGGGTATACATAGTGTGTGTTTGGTAAAAGTATGTTTCAAATATTTTATTAAATGTGAAATCAAATATTTTACAATGATAGGTAATAATAATTCTCGATCGTTTGGTTTTTTAAATGAAGAAAGTGTCTCTTTCAAATGAAAACTCTACTCTATCATTTTAGGATGATAGAGTTTTATAGTGTTATTCTATTTTATAGTGTCTATTATTCTATTATTCCATATTTGGATGATATAGTTTTATAGTGTTTATTATTCTGTTCTTTTTTTTTATAGTCTATTATTCTATATTAGGATGATATAGTTTCATAGTGTTTATTATTCTGTTCTTCTAATCTGTAGTGTCTATTATTCTATATTAGGATGATATAGTTCGATAGTGTTTAGTATTCTGTTCTTCTTTTTTATAGTTTCTATTATTCTATATTAGGATGATATAGTTTTATAGCGTTTATTATTCTATTCTTCTATTTTATAGTGTCTATTATTCTATATTAGGAGATATAGTTTTATAGTGTTTATTATTCTATTCTTCTATTTTATAGTGTCCATTATTCTATTATCCTATATTATATTGATATAGTTCTATAGTGTTTATTATTCTGTTATTGCAATTTATAGTGTCTATTATTCTATTATTCTATATTAGGATGATATAGTTTTATAGTGTTTATTATTCTATTCTATTTTATAGTGTCCATTATTCTATTATCCTATATTAGAATGATATAGTTCTATAGTGTTTATTATTCTATTATTGCAATTTATAGTGTCTATTATTCTATATTAGGATGATATAATTCTATAATGTTTATTATTCTATTCTTGTATTATTATAGTGTCTATTATTCTATGTTAGGATGATATAGTTTTATAGTGTTTATTATTCTATTCTTCCATTTTATAGTGTCCATTATTCTAATATCCTATATTAGAATGATATAGTTCTATAGTGTTTATTATTCTATTATTGCAATTTATAGTGTCTATTATTCTATTATTCTATATTAGGATGATATAGTTTTATAGTGTTTATTATTCTATACTTCTATTTTATATTGTCTAATATTTTTCTATATTACGATGATATAGTTTCATTATGTTTATTATTCTATTCTTCTTTTTTATAGTGTCTATTATTCTATATTAGGAGATATAGTTCTATATTGTTTATTATTCTATTCTTGTATTATTATAGTGACTATTATTCTATATTAGGATGAGATAGTTTTGTTGTGCTTATCACATAACCAGTTGGCCTATTTTTTTTAGGTTTTTTTTTAGTTTTTCTTTTTTTTAATTTGTACGGTATTATTATGTACTTAATTGTTTGAAAGAACTTTTTTTTCATCATTTTTCATTTCTACTCCTCAAGAAGACACAATCAAGTTTTCGAAACTTTCTCTTGAAAGTATTAATAGTATAATTATTTAGTTAACAAATTTTGTTAAATTGAAACTTTACAATTATAATAGCTCAAAAAGAAAAGGTGGTTCGGTTGTAGAAGCAGGCAAATTCGACAGAATTCAGTGCCGTGGATAGGGTCAAGACGATAATTTAGTAGATTAAATGCTAATTACAAAGTTTACTTATAACATTATAAAAAAATATTACAAATATAAGATAAAAAAGGAAATGAAAAATATACGTTAATTTAACACCTCTCTGCCTTTCACTATACTTAAGGAATGTTTTACTCAATAATTTAATTATACTATAAAAAATATTCTGTAAGACTAGTAACTAGTGTTATAAGTCCCCCCCCCCCTAACTTACTATTAGGATATAAACTGTTATAGCTCATAAAAGGAAAAGTGAACATATTATATTCATGCTGAAAACTTCTCCTATTTCTACTTCCAGATCTCTCCGAGAAGTTGAGGTAGGCGGAACTTGATGTTGTCCCCCAGTTGTATAAATTTGAATTGCTTGTGGAAAGAGATGCATATAAGTGTGTGGAATGTAGCACTTAAATATAACCAGGAAAGCTATGAGATATATTAATACTTGACGTACAACAAAATTCAGGGTTTACAATAAAAGAAATGATTGATTGTAGTTTCCACTTGCAGTTCAGTCTTATGAACGAAAAGCAGATCTACAATATTAGAGATTCTATATTTAACACATAATGTACAAACTAAATTTGCTTTTGACCTAATTCACAAATTGTCAAGCAGAAATTTGTGTTTACTTATCTTTGTACAAAGACAAGATGAACCAACACTCTCTGCTATGCATTTACGTACATGGTAATCTGTCGTCTGGTTTTCAACTAACTATTCCAATGAGAGAAGTAGCACGACTTCTCTGTCACTCTCATTACAGTACGTTCTTGCTTCTAGTTGCAATTCAACACAACTTCACTGAAGTACCACTCTATTTTACAATATATAATTCATTTTACTTTTTTTAATAGATTTATAGTCCCTTAAATAATGTTAAATGGGCTAGCTTTACAAAAATTGATGGTAGTGGTTTTATTTGTATACCTGAGCGGACTTGTGAAAATGATATCTTCAGTCAAAACCTACAAATCCTTTAAATTTAAATGTATCTGTCAGGCATCTGAAAAATCAATTTTTTTTTTATGGGGGGGAGGATGTTTCAAAGAAAAAGAGGTATGTTTTTATATATACAGTGAGTATTAATTCCAAGTTTAAGGAGCCATCGTTGTAACCATTTTGGAGAATGCTTCAAAATAAAATCTATTCTGTTAAGTCGCAGGTCCGGTTAACCGATTACCTTCTAATTTAGAATAATTGTAGTAATACTTTTAATGTATATTATAGTAATACTTATATACACTGGCGGTCAAAAAAACCGGCGCACTTTGAATTTCGTCGTTATTTCTTGTCCAGCAGAAGAAAATTTGTAATTTTTTTTTACCTGATTATAGTCCGATATATTCTGTTTGTAGGATACGACAAATAAAGGGATAAACAATAAAACTTCATTAAAAAAAAATCTATAATGTAAAATAAATCAAATGAACATTTGTAAACAACACTTTTAAACAAAAAATAAACACCTTTATATTTTTTTAATTAATGAAATTTGAGTCTCTAGTACCGAGTGTGGCCTACCCTTGCTTGTATAACGGCCTGTACTCTTGTAGGCATACTGCGAATAAGGTTGGCTACCCGATCTTGAGGAATTTGGTCCCATTGACGTACCAAGGCAGTCCTCAGCTCTTGGAGGTCACAAGGAGGGTTCTGTTGTCGACGGATGGACGTCCCAAGCTGGTCCCAAAGATGCTCAATAGGATTGAGGTCCGGGCAGCGAGCTGGCCACTCCAGGTGCGGACACCAACCTCATCCAGGTAGTCCCGCACAACATTTGCAATGTGCTCCCGGGCATTATCCTGCATAAAAAGGAAAAGGGGGCCAATAAACGAGCCAAAAGGTATCACATATTCCTCGAGGATGTCGGTGATGTACATGTGTGCATTGAGCGTCGGCCATCGGAACACATGGAGGTCTGTCCTTGCCTCTAAACATATTCCACCCCAAACCATCACCGAACCTCCTCCAAACTGCACTATTCCCGCTATATTGTTCTGAGCATATCGCTCACCTGGTCTTCTCCACACTCGAACTCGTCCGTCTGCACCATGTAGTCTATATCTGGACTCGTCAGAAAACAGAACAGAGGCCCAATCACCTTCAGTCCAGACGGCATGTAGTCTACAAAAGTGGAGGTATGCTGCTCAGTGTGCTGCAGTCAGTAGAGGGCCGGAAGCGGGGATCCTAGCATGCAGGTTAAGTTCAGCAAGCCTTCTCCGTACTGTTCGCGGGCTGACATCTGTACCCCAAATGACACGCAGTCGGTGAGAGGTCTCAACAGATGTCTGGAAGCGGTTTCTGAGGGTCTGCATAACAACGAAGCGATCATCAGCTGGACCTGTCGCTCTTGGACGGCCTGATCCCGGCCTCTTAGTGTAGCTTCCTGTCTCCCGGTATCTCTGGACTGCCCCGTTGTTTCAGGCAGCTCGAGGACTCTGGCCGCGTATCGCTGGCTTCGGCCGTCCTCAACCAAAGCAATAATCCGAGCGACTACCACGGCATCCAAAACCATTTTACTTTCTTAAAAATATTGTTTTTCAAGAAAAAAAAGAAAGAAATATTGTTTTTCAAGAAAACAAAAAGCACTAATGAAAATTCAATACGACTGAATATGTAACTGGAGACAAACTGATAAAGTTCATATTTTATTTATAGTTAATCCTAGAGAGAATTATGAAGTTTTCCCCAAAAGGATTAAAGCATAGTAATGCCCTTTGACCTGTCATATACCTGTTATTACTTCAGGCTCAAAAATATTTCTTAAATCTGCACTTTTTACGTAAAATTCAAGGTGCGCCGGTTTTTTTGGCCGCCAGTGTATTATAGTAATAATTATAGTAATACTTTTAATGTATATTAATAGGATATGTTAAAAGTCCACATTGTACTGAAGTGGTATTTTGGAGGAAGTAAATATAACGCAATTTTTCCCTCAGAGCTCTTCAAAAATCAATTTGCTCAGAAAAATGTTTCAAACAAATGTGATAATGGATGTGAGAAGTGGAGAGACAATTAGAGAGAATGGATTTTAGAGAAATATACTAGAATGATATGGTGAACACTGTATAATGAATAGAACACACAAACTGCAAGGACTTTATAGTTAGAATAGAAGTTAAGTAGCGAGAGAGAAATATAAAGAGACAGACTGGCTGAGTGATGAAAAGGTAGTAGAAGGTTGCTGACTAATTGTAAACTGTTGTGAACTGTAGTAAGTGTTGCTCTATTTATATTTGTTGAACTGTCCCTTCCTAGTCTGGCCTAGACGGGGATCCTATGAATCTATAATGGGAGATGGGGTTCTATGGATCCTATGAATCTATAATGCTGTTTGTTAACTGGTCATAAACTGTCGTGAAGTGTACTATTGTCGCTCTATTTATATGAATCGAACTGTTCCTTTCTAGTCTGGTCTACGTAGGGAGTAATTAAGTTTGTTGATTCATTTTTGTGTTTCTCCGCTCTTCGAATCCTATGAATCTATAATGATTGGGATCCCATTACAATATCTATGTTTGTATAGATAGTATATGACGATTAAAGAAAATCGTTGGAACTATTTTTTTAGAAAATCCCTAAAAAGAGGGAAAAATATTCAGTAAAGTCAAGTCGTACTTTTCTTTGATGATATTTGTCTGAAACCTTCGTGTTAGATGTGGTATTAGCACCTAAACGGAATATATCCAGATTGAGCCGTCTATGACTTTTTATTTTAGAGACATTTTTGATTACATACACTCACAGACACATACATACAGCATATTCGCTAAAAACTTTTTTTTTTCTTTGCTATTCGAGAACCTCAATATATATATTTCCGCTGAAAACTCAATTTCGCAAATTTGAAACAAAGGCAATACTTCCACTTGCATGTGAATCAAAGAGTGTAAAACTATTCAAGAAAGTCACACACTTCGTGTTGATGATATAATGGGTGTGATGAAGGAGAGAAATGGTCTGGCTTAGATTAATAAACCAAATATGGCTGAACACTGTATAATGTAAAAAGTGACACTGACTGCCTGGACTTTACGCTAATAAAAAGTGGATAAATTTGAAAAAAAATAGGGAAGCCAAGAAAAATTAATATATATAATAATAATATAGATATATACACAGGGTCTCCCAAGGTATATGGATAACAACTTTTTCTCGGAAACTAAGATAGCTAGAAAAAAAACTAAAAAATACGTATCCCTGTAGTTTTTTGTTAAAAAACCAAATTTAATTTGCAAATTTTTTTTGGTGCTTCGGGAAGCGAGATACAGGCACCAACTTCATTTTTTCAAATGGGGAGAGATGTGGTTTTTATTTAAGAAATAGATTCCTCTATTTTTTGTAAGAAAAATTTACTTGAACGGTTTTTTGATTGAATAAGAAGAAAAGTACTATTTTATTATAAATTTTACTCCTCATTAATTACAGATGTTGCTCGAACTGGCCCCCACCATTAGAGATGTATTTCTTTGGTCGTAAGGTACAATTGGCAGGAAAAAGCATGTGTATGCATCTCTAATGGTGGGGGCCAGTTCGAGCAAGATCTGTAATTAATGAGGAGTAAAATTTATAATAAAATAGTACTTTTCTTCTTATTCAATCAAAAAACCGTTATATATCATTTTGAAATTTCTTATAGGAATCATGTTTTCATTCATAACTTGTAAAATATCGCTCACAAAAAAAAAAAAGTTCAAGTAAATTTTTCTTACAAAAAATAGAGGAATCTATTTCTTAAATAAAAATCACACCTCCCTATTTGAAAAATGAAGTTGGTGCCTGTATCTCGCTTCTCGAAGCACCAAAACAAATTTGCAAATTAAATTTGGTTTTCTAACGAAAAACTACGGGGACACGTATTTTTTAGTTTTTTTCTAGCTATCTTAGTTTCCGAGAAAAAGTCGTTATCCATATACCTTGGGACACCCTGTATATATGAATTAAAAAAAAATGAAGATAAATATATAAAATTCCAAAAAAAAAAAAATATCATGACTTACCTTTCGTCTTTGAAAATGCTGAAGCTGAACGAAACGCGGTATTCGAAAACGCAGCCCACCAATATAATTGTATGATGAAGGAGAGAAAATGGTTTGTTTCAGATTAATGAACTAGATATGGCTGAAACACTGTATAATGAAAAAGTGGCACTAACTGCCAGGACATTACACTAAAATGGTAAAGTTTGGTAGAGTGGTAAAGGGTAAGGTAGATGACACATTGGGACTGGTGAGTGAACTCTGCTATATATCTCGTATATCTCCCGTCGCTGTATTTAAGCAGTTTCTCCCATTCTATTCCGAGAGAGTGGTACTGTCAGTTTTGTCTCTCTCTTTCTCTCTCTGCTATGGATCCGTCTCTTTGGATCCTATTACAACGGTTTTTATCTGGTAGCCTCCGTATTCAGATGATACCGAAATGGAATAATAAATTTGATAATCCAAGGATTTTTCGTTTTTGATTTATTTTTCTTCATACACCACACAATACACACACGCACACACAAGACCATGATCCAATACTTACTCTTATAGTGGTAAGATTAAGTAAAAAGTAGTTAACCAAACCTTATAGTTAGAAATCATCTTTGCAGGCGTAACACTTCCACTGGCCCTAACCAAGTAATTAGTATTTTGTTCTGAAATTATCATTATTTAAATGTATAATTTCCATCTGAAAATATTCGAAAGAATTCTTTGTTTTACCCTTATTTATTTTCCTTTTTTAGTTTTTATTTTTTGCAGGAAAATTTGCCGTAAGTGTATTCATAGTTGAGTAACCAATTTTCTACTCTAAAACAACCGCTTTATATTCTAAGTGTCCAGTAGGTAGAGAACAAACCTAAAACATCTTTTTCATTGCATACCCATTCCTGGTTGTTCCTTTTCCGCTAGATGAGAGGAAAATACGGTGGAATGTTGCTTGAAGGGTTTTGACCATGAAGAGTTTTCGTATAGCATGAAATTACATTAAAAACTTGCCCGTTTCCTACGTTCCTTTCTCCCTTCCTATACCAGCCCTTCCTTTCAATGTCCTCTTCCACTATCTCTCTCTCTCTCTCTCTCGGCTATAGTCACTCTTTAGTAAGTTGATTATGAAATGCCAATGGCGGGTTCTAGTTTGAGGCATACAGCCTGAGTGGAATCGGTTGAAGAGAGTACGGGGGCCATCCACTTTTGTTGGCGAAGTGGGATCCGTTGGTTGTTGTAAATGGGTGGGGTTATATGTTGCGATAGTGACAGCAGAAACACCCAGGACCTACCTCTATATACATATATATATAGTTAGTGAAGAAGTGAAAGGGATGGGTAGTAGAATAGAGAGCGAGCGGGCTTATACCCGTCCCTACTTCGTGCAGTAGAATAGAATGGACGGAGTGGGCTAAATGAAGTAATTGGGTTTTGCATGGGTGCACCCCTTGTCACGCTAACGGCACCAGGATCCGTGTTGGATAGAGAGAGAGTCCCCTGTCCCCCTCACCACCGCCACCACCTAACTTTATAATTCAATATCGACAAACATTATGTCAGTGTCAAAACCCTGAAGGAGAGTTTAACACTGTTAATGTTATTTAACTATGTACCACAAAGCCACGCTACATGTCCGTTCTTTCTGAAAACACCCAACCATCTCGCCTCCATGGTCTCCTGAACAAGGGCTGCCTGCCCCGCTCTACATGAGACTACAATTGTGCTCAACCACCTGCATTTGGTTTTTGCCGTTTACAATAGCACAATTAAACGGGAAAAAATTTTAAATTTATATTTCAAAAACCACCCGCCTTGCAATACATTGGACTTCCATTCGTTTTATAATGGAATCTAACAGGTAATTGTAAAACCTGAATTGTAAATATAATCAAATATTTACATTGTTCCGGTACAAATAACCTTTGCAACATAAAACTTTTCACAATTCTATTCTATGCAACTTGTATGATGGCGAAAAATGCATGCAACAAAGTTTTACATAGGCTACATTTAGCTATATTTACATTTTTTTTATATATTTTTCTGTAAATTTTTTAAAAGTGGATGTGAACCAGTTATTGGTTTTAATGAACATAGTGACTTCGTGATAGATATTTTTTCGGTGGCGGCCCATGAAGTTGGCAAGTGGGGTGTTGCATGTGTAAAATGGAACATGTCTAAATTCATCACAATTAAATTAAAAACAAATTCGCATAGATATTTTTTAAGATATTTTCTATTCTACAAAAAAATATTATTTCTCAAAAAACTAATACAAAAAACAAAATTAAAATTAAATGAAGCCCAAGATGTATTTTTTTTCCTTATTTCCTTGAATCATCATTTTGGGACACGTAATCATCGGCCATATTACAAGTTTTATTACATAATTTTGATGGTGCTTAAAAGTAAATCGAGAGGAAGGCGATTGATTTATTTCCAAATCTAATAAATATTATGGAGTACAATGCGGCAGACTAAATACTTTTTTTAATAATAAAAGCATTGCAACTTTTGCACCCCAAAACTTGTGCCGCTTAATAAAAAAAACTGCTTGAGAAATAGAGTTAAAGATTTTTTATTTTCGAGCTAAAAGGGATATTGATGTTATTGATTAACTCAGAACCAAACAGAATTTATACCAAATTTTGCTTTTTCCATTCTTTCTGCCAAACTGTTAAGTAAGAGATAGCGTTGAAGACAGAGTTACGCCGTGATACTTATAGCTGTTTGCCATATCTATTGCTTCACCAGCTAAATGCTACTTTTTGGTTTCTGGCTTGCCAACCTCCATTCCGAAATTATAATTATTTTAGATTTTGACTTTAAAAAATTAACTATTTAAATGAACCATTATTTATTTACTTTTACTTTCTCTTACTCCTAGTAAGAGGAAGTATTGTAATCGCAATTCGGTTTTGGGAGTTGCCACTCGACTGTTCATCAAATGCATCGCATTGTGGATACAATCGCTACCTCTCTGGAACTGAAGCAGTATTGTCCAGGAGTCTTCTTGGACATATCTCAAGCTTTTGACCGATTATGGCATATGGGATTACTTTACAAGCTCAAGGGCATCCTATCTCCTACTTATTATCTGATACTTAAATCATATCTCACCGATAGTTTCTTATAAGTCATTCAAAGTTCATCATCATCTGTTATTTATCAAGTTCTAGCAGGAGTTCCTCAAGGGAGCATTCTTTCACCTCTACTATATGCTATCTTTACAGCTGACTTACTAACTCATCCAGATACAATTACTTTTACATTTGCCGACGATACTGCAATTCTTTCTCCTCATGTGGATCCCTCATGACAACTCATGCTCTACAATGTCATCTGCATGTTCTTGAATCTTGGCTCCGGCAGTAGAGGATCAAAGCAAACGAACTTAAATCCAAACTCATAGTATTCACCTTAAACAAAAAAACTCTTCCTCCTCATTACTTTAACAATATTATCCTTCCCATTGCGAACCAAGTACGATATCTCGGATTATTTCTTGACAAACGACTAACATGGAACCCCCATACCAGACTGAAACGAATTGACTGCAACTTAAGGTATAAAATGCTAAAACAACTACTTGACAAACGTTCAAAACTGACTTTAAGGAACAAGAAAATGCTATACACTGCTCATTTAGCCCCCATTTGGACATAAGGCATAGAATTCTACGTCACTGCAAAACAATCCAACCTTAACCGACTTCAAACTCTACAATCTAAGATCCTAAGTCTCCAACCACACAATCCATTCCGACCTTAACCTTCCATTCATCTCAGAGCTAGCCCAATTTCGTTACACAAAATTTCACTCCAAACTAAATTGTCACCACAATCCTCTGATCCAACAATATGTCCACCAGAACACTGGCCAAAAATCCTTGTCGGAGGCTAAAGCCGCGGTGGCCATGCGACCATCTTAACGTATAACGTCGACCTCCTAGGGTAGCTGCTATGAAGCTTCCATATTGGCAAACTAACGGCTTCCATCACTGGATGGTCGGCGTTCATATTTCTCAAGTAACATGTACATATTATATATTGACTTATATATATGCATACAAATTACACACTCATCACTTTTGCTTGTTGTACATTGTATAACAAGGTGTGTGGTTATGGATAAGATTAGTCAATGGTGCTTAGTCAGCAAGATGAAGTTGTCTAGTGATAAGACCGTGACAATGATGTTGAAAGGAATATTGTCGGAGGATAGGCTGCCACGAGTGAAGATGGGTAGTCAGGTTTTGAAGGCGGTGAAGCAAGTAAAGTATCTGGGAGTAACGTGGAGTAGGCGTTTGTATATTGCTGCTCACGTGGAAGAGGTGACGAAGAAGGCTAGGGATAAGATGATGTCGGTGATGAGAGTGGTAAGGAGGAGTAGAGTGAGGTATGAGTTATTAAGGAGTATATATGAGGGAATGTATGTGGCGATAGTGGCGTACGCTGCTGGAGCATGGGTGGATCGATTGGATGTGAAAGGTAAAGCGAAATTGTTGAGTGAACAGAGAAGAGTGTTGTTGAGTATGATAAGAGGTTATAGAACGTTGTCTGGGGATGCGTGTGCGATGATCGCTGGGGTAATACCCATGGACTTGGAGGTTGAAAGGAGAAGAGTGCTGAGTGTAATTAGGAGGAATGGCCAAGTAGAATGGCAGGGTAAGTTGTTTGGTCGGGTGGGATGTAAGAAGAGTGTGAAGGATGAGGTGCTGAGTATGTGGCAAGCGAGGTGGAGTGCGTCTAGTACGGGTAGATGGACGTATGGATGGTGGAGTAGTGTGTTGGATCGCTGTAATGCGGTATGGGTGGAACCTGACTATTACGTCACTCAGTTGGTTGGTGGTCACGGAAATTTCAGAGGTAAGCTGTATTCACTTGGACTATGTGAGAGTGGGGGATGTAGGTGTGGTATGGAAGAGGAAAGTGTAGAGCATGTGTTGTTTGAGTGTGTCTTGTGGAGTGATATTAGGAACGAGTTTGTCGAGAAGCTGCGGTTGCTAGGATTAGAGTTTGTAAGAGAACGAATGGTGAGTGAGAGAGGCTTCGGCGAGTTTGCGCTCTTTGCGCGTAGGGTATTGGAAGCTAAAGAGTTGCGAGATGTAGAGGGGGATTAGTTGGGGTACGGTATTGGATGGGTGGAGGGGATGTAAACACGGTTTTGGGTCGGGTACGGAAAACCCACTGCATCCGGAATGGCATGGTAAGTCCAAGCTGGTGCCAGGAGGATGTGGTAAAACCGTAGGGCACGTTCAGGAGTTTCCTGATCATGCCCGGGCCAGTGACCATTCTGGCCTTTAAGTAGGGGACTTGTTCCCTCTATGAAATGGTACCATGGGATCGTGAGTCAGCCCGGCGGAGCTCAGTCTCCGTGCTCACGAGCTGCGGAAAGGTTTCGTGGTGGTCGAGGATTTGCAGTGATGATGGTAGAGTCCCAATAATCTATTTTGTGGGAGGAAGTTGGCTGGTTTGCCTTCGGGAATAGTTCCGCCTTCTTCCGTTCCGCTCACAACAACATGTACATTGTATACAGTTGCAAAATAAATTTATAAAAAAAAAAAAATGATTTTGACATTAAAAGATTAAGTATTTCAATGAAATATTATTTATTTATTTTCACTTTCTCTTACTCCTAGTAAGAGGAAGTATTGTAATCGCGTTAAATTTTCAATATCGTGTCAAAGTTTTCACCTATAATATCCGCTTTAAGGTCGCCTAGGTCCAAAAAAGTGGTTTCTAGCTAATGGTCTGTGTGTGAAAAAATTCTAGATAACAAACATCCTACAATTTCACCTTACGCATAAAAAACTTTTCTTTTTTTTCCAAAAAAAATGATAGGCATAATTATTATTCCGATGTTGGCTGGAATTCCAACCATTATCAGTATATTTTTGTTTAAAACCATGTTACATTCTCAAAACAATATTAATTTTTATATATATTGTCTGTTCCAGGTAAGTGCACTACTTCATTATCTACCAGATTTTTTTATTCATTAATAGAAACTGTAAGTAATGTTTTATTCATTATTTTTAAGATATTAAAGATTTCTGTTAATATGGTACAACACGAATTGAGAAGGCTCCGGGCGCAAATGACCGTAGCTGTTGACGCGTCTTAATTTAAAACAAACAAAAAATTATACAATAAATAAACAGTGCTTCTTCACCAATTCTTTGTACAGTAAAAAAACATTCTGGAACATCGACAATTACATCAGAAAAGAAATGATTTTTTTGGAACATTCATCGTGGCTTACGTCAACCGATACATTTTAATGTTTCCAATGAAAAAAAAATCGAAGCATTCATACGAACTTTTGTTACTATAATTATTAAATTTTAATGGACTAATTTTTATTCAACGTTGACTATACGATTAGTTGGATTTACATTGCATATAAATAAAGGTATATATATAAATTTGTAAAGGAAGGACAAGATAATTTGGGTCGTAAGACATGCCGAACTTATGGTTCTACAGGTAATCGTTTCCTGTCATCATTCTAAATCCCGTTAACCAATAGTATCTTTGGAAGGTCACGAAGTATATGTCACTTTAGCTTCCTTAGTCTCTCCCATACATTTTCCTCAGCCTTGTCCATGATCAAGCGCGTTCATTTGGGGGAGGGGGGATTAATTTTGCTTTTACCATTTTCTTGGCACTTTCTAGGTTGAGCTGGTTGTTTGTAGGGTTTATCAGGGTTGTTTGATTATGAACCTTAGTTACAGCCGTTTATAATTTTATTTTTCCTGAATAAAATTACCTTTTTTCCATTATTTCCCGACGTTCCAACACCCTACGTGTCATTCTCAAGAGAAAAGAGTATCTTTCTTTTACAATTTCATACAATCTGAAATAACAACATATGTAAATTTTAATTGTACATATTTTAAGAAATCTTTAATATTACTACACATTTTAATTGTCCAGCAAATTAGATTTACCAACCTCTTGTTATAATAGCAAGTTGTCATGTATGTGTAAGATTTTGATCATCACTTATAACGGTACGTCTAGATTAAGATCTTATTTGATTTAGTAACGATATATTACTTGTCTCGTTTATACGTTAAGAGTACTTACTCTTACTACTAGTAAGAGGAGGAAGTATTTGGTAATCGTGTCAAATTTTCGATATTGAGTTTTCACCGGAAATATCCGTTTTGAGGTCTCTTGAGTCCAAAAACGTTTAAGCAAATGGTGTGTGTATGTTGCGTGTCTATGTGCGTATGTATGTATGTATAGTTCAAAATCGAAAAACCGAAGAAAGTTGAAACTATATTCGGTGATATTCTGTTTAGGTATCACCATGAGATCTGACGTTATCTGTCAAAATTTCTCATCCAGAGATACAACTTTACTTAATGTTTTTTTTTCTCTTTATTGCAATTTTCTCAAAAATGGCTCCAACGATTTTCTTGAAACTCTGTACATCAACAACAAATACAAAGAGCTACAATTTTTATTTAAAGCATTTCTCCGGAAAAATGCATTTAAGTGTACTTTTAGTGGAGAGGTTGGGTTATGGCTGCCTCTAAAGTGCTCTTTCTGTTTATTAATCACTCTTGCCATTTAAATAATCTTAATTAGAATTCAATATGTTGTTGAAATTTTGAGTCTGAAAAAAACGAAGAAGTGGGTTTACTTTACCACTTTAAGAAATGATTTTGTTTTACTTTTCGCGACTTTTTCAAACATAGCTTCAACGATTTTCTTCAAACATCTTATATAAACTATACATACATTTATCCAAAACTACTATTTGAAATATTTCTCTGGGAAAATTCATTTAACAGCGGTTTTCCGGGAAGGGGTGGGGTTATGTTTTACTCTAAAGTGCTAAAAAATTTGATTATACAATTCTAACATCCAAACAAAATTAATTAGAACAAATAGATGGCCGAAATTCCGAGTTCCAAGAAAATTAGTAAACCGGAAGTGCGCTTTTACTGAACAGTTTTTTTTTTTTAGTTTTCGACGAATTTCATAAAATTTGTTATACTAACTATAAAGTTTGTCAATTATAATTTTGAGAACTAAAGTGAGAGAAAGTTGTGTGAGTGTTTCACACCAGTTTTTTGTTTTGTTTTTCTTACAAATACAATTTAGCATTTACTTTAAAAAATTGATTATTCTGCCTATCTGGCAGTTGTCCTATTATATCAACAAATGTGACACAGTTTTCCAAGCGGGCACCAGTCATATCTCCTCCGTCACCGCACAGTATACTTTCAGGACTGTTGGCAACACTTACACGTTGTGGCCAATATTATAATAATGGTATCATTATTATTATTATTATTATTATTATTATTATTATTATTATTGTTATAATTACTAATATGACCTATAACATATTCATAAATTATTCTTGTAAAGAACTTAAATTTGATAAATTATGTATAGACAGTTTATGCTAGACAGTTTGGATTCAGAACTGGTCGAGGAACTATTAATGCCCTTATAGATTTTGTGAAACGGAGCCACGGAGCCTTGGAAAACGCGGATTCGCTGTTGATCAAGTTGTTTGATTTATCCAAGGTTCTGTTACCGTTTCTCATGACATACGATTAGGAAAATTAAAGTTGTATGGGTTTAATGATTTGTCAGTCAAATTTATCTCTTCCTATCTGTCGAATAGATTGGCAGCGGTGTATAAAGGCGGTAAGTACTCTTCTCTACTGCAGCTCAAGTATGGTGTGCCCCAAGGGTCTATTATGGGACCTCTATTATTCTTAGTTTACATTAACGATCTACCCGCAATGTTTGATAACGATGATATAATTATGCCATATTTATATGCCGATGATCTTGCGGTACAAGTTGGAAATGCAGATAACACATCCGTTAATAACCGCATTAAATCTATATTCGATTGGTGTGCTGCTAATAAGCTAAGTTTAAACCAGGACAAAATAAAAGAGATTACTATTAAATTAGGAAATTATGGTGAGACTGAAAAAGCTATCAATTTCTTAGGTATTTTCATAGATTCAAAACTGAACTGGCCAGATCAAGTTAATAATGTCATGAGTAAAGGTCTCGTGGAATCTATGTCTTGCGAAAATTAAGAATGTCGGTTAAGTTGGAAGCTTTAAAGTTTGCATATTTTGCGTATGTTCATAGCCATTTGTGCTATGGTACTATAATTTGGGATAATGCTGCCGAAAGTAAAAAAAAATATTTACTTTAAATTGCTAAGTTTAAAAGAATGCAATTAGAGTCACTTTGGGTTTAGACTCGAAAGTATCTTGTCGTTCTTTGTTTACGAAATTGAACATAATGACACTACCAGCCATATTTATTTTTCAATGCCTCGTCTATGTATAGTGCAATGAAGGCCAATTTATAAGATTTTCACAAGTTCATGATCATTTCACCAGAAAGCGCAATAATCTTGTCCAGAGTAGAAACAGGTTGACAAAAGTTCGTACCAGCTTCCATAGTTTGTCCATCTCGCTTTATAATTATTTACCAGCGAATATAAAAAATAATACTTTGAAGTGTTTCAAAGCTAGTGTTAAAAAACTGTTATTAGCTCACCCGCTGTATGAGATACAGGAATATTTTAAAATTAAGTTTTTATCTTGACAATTAGGTGAATTTAAATTATATTCTAACTTGACCTTGCCAATAAGGATGTATTGATCTTTTTTTCTGGCAAAATAAATAAATAAATATAAATAATGATATAGAAACGCGATGTTTCAAAATGAGTGATATGTTTATATCTGTACATGTTTATATCTAGCATTCCAAGTTTAAACGGAAATCGTTACAGTTATTATCCGGATAACTTGAAAAAAATCAAAAAGCAAAAACCTATTCTGTCATGTGGCATTTTCGGTTATCGGATTTTTTCAAATTTGAAATTCTAGCAATCTTCTAATGTGCGAGTATATTAATATTATATAGGTGAAGGAACCATATATTAATGAATTATGATGTAATACTACATACAATGTAGTGTAGCTTCTTCAAGAACCTCCTCCCATAAATTAAAGTTTTTATGATAGATTTACACTTGCGATTGATGGCTTTTGCCCAGAATATGCGTGTCAGATGCTGATCTAGTAGCTAATGGAATCTCAAGTTGGAGATTCCTACGACTTTTCGCCATTGAAATATTTTCTTCAGACACACACACACACATACACACATATACTTACGAATACTCCATTCACTAATATTATTATTATTTGTCTGTGTCTTCACAAACAGGCAGACACACACACACACGCACACACATACTTATGAATAGCCCATTCACTAATGCCCGATACTATGTGTCTGGGCCCATATAGCTACACCCCCCCCCCCAAAAAAAACTCAAACCGAGTATAGAATCTTAAGATTCACCGCATTCTGAACAAATAGGACAATAACCTTAATCGGGAAATAGCCTAAGCTCTTCCACAGACATCCTCTTTCGACCAAAGGTCCTAAACCTAATTTCCTTACAACCTAAGCAATCTTCATGAAATGGTTAGGGTGTATCCCCTCCTCTATCTCACAGACTGTACAAAATGGATCCGGCATGAGTCCCATTACGTAGAGATGTCTCCTCCTTAAACCATACTGTGCTGCAAGGGATCCAAGCAAGACACAACAACGTCTCACTAATAGCCCTGTCCGGACCCCCGATGAGCATCTTGGACTGCCGCCAAATCAACACTGCTCATCTATAAGGGCGAATGCTGTGAAACTGTCCATGACTGGAAGCCTGACAGACATGTGCCAGAAGACACACCTTTAGCAAACTTATCCACCTCCGCATTCCAAAAAATTTCCATATGACTTGGTACCCAAGACTACAAGCACATCCTTCACAGAAGAAAGGTCTTCCAGTCTTTTAGAACATTCTAACACCAACCTGGAAGTGAAGACACATGAACTCAGCGCCTTCAGCACAGCTTCGCTGTCCGAGCAGATACAAACACATTTTAAGTTAGTTTTAAGTTACATACTCTCTCATCTAAGATACAACAAAGAATTGTATAAACCTCAGTCTGGAAAACTGTGGTCCAGTCATTGCCATTTCCACATTGAAATATTTTATTTAAAAACACTTACAAATAGGGCATTCACTAATAAAGTTTTTTTTCGTATCAGGGGGGGGGGCCTGAAACATATATTTCCGATTAAAACTCAATTTAGAAAATCAATGGCTGTGTAATGGTTGTAGGAGGAGATGTTGGTTGTAGATGTTGATAGATAAATAACACCTCAATATCGGTATAAGATATATAATTGATATATATGTATATGACTGACTGCCAAGGACTGTATACTTTACACTACAAGAACTGAACAGACTGACTGACGTGGCTAAACGATGTGTACAATTCAAGTGTGAGACTGTGAACAGAATCTATCCTTTTGACTCTGTCTCTCGTATATATATCCAACTAGCCTCTCCTCTCCTCTCTCTCGAGAGGGGCTCTTTCTCTCTGAAGCGTGGTGGGGGTTCACTTGCTAGTGTGGATGAGTGGTGGGGGTTCACTACCCCTACATCTGCAAGGAGTAAAAAAAAAATCTTAAACACAACTTTTTTTGCCTCAGGGAATCTCAAAACACATATTTCCTGTGAAAACTCGACATCAAAATATTTTTTACCTTTCGCAATTATTTTTTTTACCAGTAAAAGAAAATAACAAATAATACCAATTTCAGATTTGTCTAATTTTTATGACTTTTACAAATCCCTTGTCGTCACCGCAAATGACAAATTTCCAAAACCCACTTTTTCAGATTCCAAGCCACTACATTACTATTACTAGTTTACATATTACTAGTGAAAATTTTGAGCTCAAAAATATGGCATGAATTTAATTGATTCCCCATATAGATCAAAATATTAAATATAAAATTCCATAAGATTTTTATAAATCTTCCATAAATTTTATAGATGAAATAAATCTTTTCAAAAATATCAAAATATCGATATACAGGGAAGGGATTAGCTCCAGTGGTAGCGCGCTGGACTAGCAACGCGGAGATCACGGGTTCGAATCCAGTCGTGCTGCCCTTAGATTTTCTCTTCCTAGGGAGCCCTACAGCCCACTGTCCGGTGATGGACAATGTTGTCTGTAACAGGAGAACACTGTCCGGAGGTCGGCAGTGCACTGAGAAGGCTCCGGGCGCAAATGACCATAGATGTTGAGACGCCTTAAATAAAAAAATAAAAAAAATATCGATATATTAAAAATCAAATAAATCATATTATAAAGATAAATTCGCTAAAGAAAGTTAAAAAAAAAAAGGAAAATTAGAGAAGAATTTTCTGTCATTTATGAAATGTTTTCAAAATATTACTTATTTGCTATTACGATAAGTACATTTGAAAATTAGTATGAATTACCTTTGAGTTCTATTTTAGGGGGCTAAATATGATATTGCTTTGATGCTGTTTGTTAAATTAGAGCCTATCACAACTAGAAAGGGCTTGTGAAGTTGGAGGCTGGGTTGTCTGTCGCTTACTCTTCTCTCTCATCCGACTTGATTCCATCTCTGTAGAGATTATTAAGGCGTCTTGGGTGCATTCTTGCGGAAAATACTATATCATCTTGTTTTCTCACTAAAGTGCCCTGATTTAAGGGTAGTTAGAAATATTTAATAATATATTGAATAGATAACTACAATGTATATATATATATATAGATATTATTACTATTTTATATTTACGTGTAGACAATTAATTTATGCGTATAAATATTAATTTATTTAGTACATATCAGATTTTTGGAAACTAAACCATTTACAAAATTACAACAGAAATACTCGTAAGATGTAAGTCCCGCCTCATAAGGCTTTTTTGTACACCACAATTCAGCCATGTTGTTCTGAGCTATCACATAAATACTTATTCCTAACTTTTACTTTGAATTCCATAACCTTTCCCCGGCAGTCTTTACACATCCATTTGCCTTCATTGGCAGAACTATTGGAGATATTTTTTTTCCATTTCTTCGAGGATACTTTTGCATATTTCCATTTCTTTTATTATTTCGGTGTTCCATTCCCCTTTTCCTTCTTTGACGTCCTAGCAGCTCTTTTCCAAACGTTCATTTCGCCGAGACTATAACCTCATTGTCTTTTGTTCAGATCCAGGTTTCTGAATCGTAAAGGACTGAAATTTACATATCTACCCTCCATTATGCTGAGATTGATCTCATGCCAGGAACCTCTTCTGTGCTACAACGGAACATAAACAATTAAAGAATGTAACTTTCATTTAATTATTTGGTATTACTTGCTACACTTTTCCTCAGGTTAATGTCATGTGTAGTGGAATCGTCTATTGTGATTCCTGAGGTATGAAGGTAGATGTCTTGAAGAGGGCGGAAGTTAGTTTAGAGATTTTTGGAAGTTAGATCCCGAATTACTAACACTGAATTTATAAAAATAGACTGTATTTGTACAATAATTTAAACGTGAGTAATGGTAACTATTAACAAGAATAGGAGATAAACAACTAATAATTTAGAATGATCAAAATAAATAATCTAAGATGCACTACTATGAATTAAGTATAAGTAAAACCTGTATAGGGACGGGAACTGCTGCTCGTATAACGATGTACTCGTACAATCTAATGACGTACTGGTATATAATGATGATCTACTGACATACTCGTGTATAATAATAATCCCCTCTTCCAATGGGGCGAAGTTTATATTAGTGTTAGCAACACTCACACCAAGACATCTGTCCTAGTATGCGACCTTGTTCGACCTTGGTTAGTTCGGTGACCAGTGATTTAGGTCAGTGGCCAGCTTTATCGGTGCTTGCTTTGATGTGAAGTATTGACCCTTGTATTAAAAATGGGCCTTGTTTGTTTAGCCGCGGCCTTGTCTTGAAGACAGCGGCCGGCTAGGCCACTAGTTATAAATTATCTTTTATTCCTGCCATACTTTGTGAAGATAGCAGCTGGCTTGAACCACTTTGACATTACTATGACTTTCATGTGTCATTGCACATGCATTCAGACAATTTTACCAATATTTTAATAATTTTTTAGTCCCTATTTTTGATACTCCTCATGCAGATATAATTTGCATCATCTACATCCTATGCTATTAATACCTGATCAATTATTTAAGTTTATTCCCATGGGTAAATATGTAATCAATATTTTGTTTTTTAAGTTAAGGCGCCTCAACATCTATGTTCATTGGCACCCGGAGCCTTGTCAGTGCACTGCCGGGCCTCCGGACCGTGTTCTCTCGTTACAGACAACACTGTCATCACCGGACAGTGAGTTGTAGAGGCTCCTAGGAAAAAAAAATCTAACTAGGTCCTCCGCCTGAGGGTCCAATACGCTAAACTCTTAGCTATTTCCTTCCCTAATTAATATTAATTAATTAATATTCTTAATTAATATTTATTATTATTAATTATTACTATTCTTAATTAATTCATTAATATTGTTAATAATTTCAATACAGTTTTTCAATTGACGTCATCCTTTATCAATTAAATTTATTTTAGGAGTGGCAAAAAAAAAAAAAAATGAAATGAAGTAACGCAATAATGTCATCTTTTCGGGATTATATTGGTAGTTAATCCTGTGATCAGGGGAGCCGAGCGGACAAGGAATCGATAGGTGTATATATTAATTTCATCGATGTATTGTTTAAGCAGTTTGCATAAATTGACTTCTTTACTTTTTTTAACACAAAATATACACTTTTATTACATAAATACTTACCAAAGTTTTTTTTTTTTTTTTTTACCCCAAATTCACCCTTTTGCAAATCCAATTCAACTTAGGGCTTAAGGGTTACAGTTTGCTGTGAAGCAATAATGTTATTTTTTTCTTGATTTTTTACGTACTTATTCATGCGGTCAGGAGTGTCATTCTGACTAACAATCGATAGGCGATCAATCTATATATATATATATATATATACATTGATTCGATCGATATATTATAAACTAATTGCAATCAATTGTCGCCCTGATATGACTTTGAATCATAAAATATTCACAAAAAATTACTTTTTCTTTTTAAATTGAATAAATTTTTGGATAACTTAATTGTATACATACATATGTTCATATATAACTCAGACAAATATGGCTACAAAATATCCATTTGTTAGAAATACATAAAATTCTCTAATTTTACAATCATAAGGGGGTCATTCAATAAGTAACGAGAGACAAATCGCTGTAGCTCAAAAACGGTTTGTTTAATCAACAGTTTCAGTGCGTCAAGTTGGCATCCTTTTACTTAGTTTCTCATCAGCTGTTCTAGAGTATTTGGTAAGCATATCCACAAATATATTCAGTTAACAATGGCGAATCCGCTCGTGCATTGCACCTCCTCGGAAGAACAATGCTCAGTGATTAGATTTTTAGTTGCACAGGGTATCAAAGGTATTGAAATCCACGAAAGAATGTTGAAAGTGTACGGAAATAATTGTTTGAACCGTTCGAACGTTTAAAAATGGGTAGAACAGTGTGATGAGCAACGAAGTGGATGACCGGTTGAAGTTGTAATTTCCTCCCTCGAATCTCGCATTAACGCTTTAATTCAGTTCAACAGGCGTATTACTGTTGAACCAATAGCTGATGAAGTGCACGCGAGTGTTGGAATTCTCCATAACATTATTCAGAATAAGCTGCAGTACAAGAAAACTTTTGCGAGATGGATTCCAAGACAACTTACGGACGTCCAAAAAGAAATTGAGCTGGGTGATCCTTGCACATCCCCCTAAAGCACCGACCTCGCCTGTCGGACTTCCATTTGTTTGGACACCTTAAAGATGCTCTATCTGGGGAAACATTTTCAATTCAATGAAGAAGTTAAAAATCAGATGCAAAATTGGCTTCGAGATTTACCCAGAGAATTTTATGGTAGAGGCATACACAAATTAACAGAACGATAGGAGAAGTTTATAAATGTTGCTGGGGACTATGTTGAAAAGTATCCAAAGTTTTGTATAGATTAAATAAATCGATTTTTAGCTACCGATTTGTCTCGTTACTTTTTGAATGACCTGCGTATTTTGTTATTGTACATACCATACAGATAATATTATGGACGACAATACAAGATAGAGTAATTTTTTGTTATTACTTTGTGATTTTGAGTCAGTATGTTTCCACAGCAATGTGTTCAAACAATAATATTATCGATCTAATTACACACCTATCAAGTGCTTGTCCGTTGGACTCGCCTGATCACACATTTAACTCTGAACATGGAAAAAAATGACATTATATTATTAATTCATTCTTTTGTCAGCTTCTCCCCCCCTCCCATTTGATTTGCAAAAGAGTGAACGTAAATTGTAAAAAAAAAAAACCTCTACTGAAATATAATTAACAATTTTAATTACATATTAAATTACATTAATTAATTGTCATTTAAATTATAATGATTTAATAAAATTTGCGCTGAAATATGACGGAATGTTAATTATAATAGAATATAATTTATATTTTTTTATTACCATTGTATTGTGAATGATGGTAAACATTACAGACAAGTCCTGGTGGAAATCAATTATTTCTTGTCTCAAATTGGTTGGTTTATGAAGGTAAGATATTTCCAATATATATATATATTATTAGCAGCCACTATTGTATTGGTACAATACCTCAATACAGCCATTTCTTGCGTGTGTATCTGTGTGAGTTATATGTCCTTATATGTTGAGGTATTGAGGTACACGGTTACCATGTAATATACAGAGCAAAGTACTTGTTATCTGAGATTCTGCCGGCACTCGTTGAGTTGCCGGTAAAGCTTATATTTTAACAGACATATTCACAGCCATATCTTTTCCCTCTAACCAGCTTCAAGTTGGTCCTTCTACGTAGGAGTGAAGGGGCAAGACACGGTAGGGAAAACCCTCTGTTAAATCTCTCTAACAAGCTTCTGGGCCGTGGATCCCACCAGTTACCATACCAACCAAACAATCATATACAACCAACCACCATCCTCACTAAGTCATATAACCTGACTTTTCTCCGCCACACACACTGTCTAACTTACTTTGGCCTAGCTTACTATTTTTACCACCAGTTGTATACTAATATAATTTATTCCTTTTTAATAAAGCTACTAAAAGATATATCCTGGGTTCTAGTAATCTTCCATAATGTATATATATTATTCCTATATTGTTAGCTGAAAAAAATATATATATAATAAATAAATAAAAAATAGTAATATTACGTTTTATTTAGACCAATAAAATATTTGGATTTACTTATTATATAATTCAATTATTTTCTTTTAATGGAGCGGGGTGTAACAACACATTGTGTAACTTGTCACATTTGCGAAATTCATTTCTAACATAAAATTTGTGAGACGTTGCTGTGTTTTTCATGGAGCGTTCTCACGCATCTGGTTGAATCTCTTACTGGACATTGTGGTTTAAGGAAACATCCCTACATAATGGGGCTCATGCCGGATCCATTTTGTAGAGTCTGTGAGACAGAGGAGGAAACACCCATCCATCTTATGACTGATTACTTGGGTTGTGAGGAAATTAGGTTCAGGACCTTTGGTCGGAATAGGATGTCTGTGGAAGAGCTTAGGCTATTTCCGCTTAAGGTTATTGTCCGATTTATTCGGACTGCGGTGAATCTTAGATGGATTAGATCCGGGTCTGGATTTTTGTTATAGACCCGCTTGTTGTTGTTTTCTTGGGGTAGCTATATGGGCCCAGTGTGGCTTTGGATAGCGTAGGGTTTCCCTCCCCACAGACAAATAATAATAATAATAATAATAATAACATAAAATTTATTTGTCCATGATTTATTAATTAATTTTTTTATCGCTGAATTGGAAAGGATTGCGATTGTCTTAAATTTTCCGTAATTGAGTTTTAAACCGGAAAGTTATGTATTGAAGTCCTCTGAGTACGAAAAAAAAATTGTATTTTTGGGAAGAATACTCTGTGTTTGTGTGTGTGTGTGTGTGTGAGAGTTTGTGTGCATCTGAAATATCTCTAAAACGAAAGCTCAATGAAAGCAAAATTTAAAATTTTTTATTTTCCTTCAAATATCACCATATCTTCACCATAATTTCAAAATCAACTTTTTTTTTTGTGGGGGGGGGGATTTTTAAATAAAACTGATTGCTATTGACTTGAATGCAGCAGATAACTCTTTTTTTTTAGTCCGAAAAAAGTTACATGTTCAATATTTTGAAAATCTAATTTCTATTTCCACTCATGGTTGTAGATTTTTTTAACTTGAATTTTCGCCAGAAGAACAATATTTCAGATCCTTTGAGCCCGAAAAAATGATTTTATAGAAATTAGGGTTTGTTTGTTTGTATTTTCGTGTCTTGGAACAAAGAAAATAACAGAAAAATGAAAAATTTGAGGTACATTAAAATTTATATTCGTTATCATGTACGTTCCGTTCGCAATCCATGTTGCAACTTTAATAAAAGTAGCTGAAAGTTCAAAACTTGATATTTCGATTAGCTGGGAACCTAGAAAGCCCTTACGCGTTGGTCTAGTGGCTAGCTCACTCGTCTTTCATGCGAGAATTCTGGGTTCGATTCCCGTAAGGGCAAAGTCGGTGTTGACCCAGCATCGTGAGAAAAAATGGGGAGCTACAGTTAGTAGCGCCCTTGGTAGCGATGGTCACAAGTAAACGGCAGGGAACTGCGGCGTGCTTACGACACGTCACCCCAATATATGCCGTCTGACAAGCCTTGGTCCTTTGTAGACATTGTGTTTTCGTCAAAATCGGTCAACTGGAAGTAATATTTTACTGAATAAACTTTTTAGTTCATTACCGTGTAATTTTTACCTTTTAGATTTTCTCTAAAATAACGACATTAATATAATCACTTCTCTACTTGGGAACGTTAGTAGATACATTTCCCCCACTACCTCCATATTTAATGTTTGGACAAATGCACAAAAATTTGAGTTTATAGAAAAATTGTCATTTTACATACAGGGTGTCCCAAGGTATAGGGATAACGACTTTTTATCGGAAACTAAGATAGCTAGAAAAAAAAACAACTAAAAAATACATGTCCCCGTATTTTTTTGTTAGAAATCCGAATTCAATTTGCAAATTTGTTTTGGTGCTTCCAGAAGCGAGATACAGGCACCAACTTCATTTTTTCAAATGGGGAGGTGTGGTTTTTATTTAAGAAATAGATTCCTCTATTTTTTTTGTAAGAAAAATTTACTTGAACGGTTTTTTTCTGTGAGCGATATTTTACAAGTTATGAATGAAAACATGATTCTTATAAGAAATTTCAAAATGATATTATAACGGTTTTTTTGATTGAATAAGAAGAAAAGTACTATTTTATTATAAATTTTACTCCTCATTAATTACAGATCTTGCTCGAACTGGCCCCCCACCATTAGAGATGTATTTCTTTGGTCGTAAGGTTACAATTGGCGGAAAAAGCATGTGCATCTCTAATGATGCAGGCCAGTTCGAGCAAGATCTGTAATAATTAATGAGGAGTAAAATTTATAATAAAATAGTACTTTTCTTCTTATTCAATCAAAAAAACCGTTATAATATTATTTTTTAATTTCTTATAGGAATCATGTTTTCATTCATCACTTGTAAAATATCGCTCAAAGAAAAAAAACCGTTCAAGTAAATTTTTTCTCACAAAAAATACTTAAATAAAAACCACACCTCCTATTTGAAAAAATGAAGATGGTGCCTGTATCTCGCTTCTGGAAGCACCAAAAAAATTTGCAAATTAAATTTGGTTTTCTAACAAAAAAAACTACGGGGACACGTATTTTTTAGTTTTTTTTTCTAGTTATCTTAGTTTCCGATAAAAAGTCGTTATCCATATACCTTGGGACACCATGTATGATTGTATTAACAGAAGCGATAGAAGTCTTGTGTGTTCAACAAAAGTTATTAATTTTTTAATCCTTAACTCTTTTTATTAATTACATTAATTTTTAGAAGTTTATGGACACATTTTTACTTTAATTTAAGTGGTAATTTTATAAAAGAGAACATTCTGAAGGACATTAGAGATATTTTGTTGTGTAACGCAGAAGGATTTTGCAGTCCTTTCGGGGCTAATGCTGTTCATTAATGTGTCCATCGATATAAAGGAAAATTCTTCAGTCCAGTTGAAGATCGAGAGCCAGGCCATGAAAAAGGGAAAATCCGATTAAAAAGTTAATTACTGCCTTCTTTATTTTATTTTTTTTTCGTAGTAGTAATAAAGTATAAAAGAGTTAAAAAGAGTCGGTGCGGTTTGTCAGTTCGTAGTAAAGTGTGTTCTTCATTACTGATCTGTTCTGTCTCTTCCACTTTGCTTTCTAAGTTTAAGAGATGGTAGAAAAGTTGTATGGTTTGGGATGAAGTGGTGGTACCATTGAATTTAACCCGGGACCCTCTAGTGCCCGATTGAAGTCATTAAGGGAATAAACAAGGAGAGAATCTCTTTTTTTGACGCCCTCTTTTCTGGTAACGAGTTCTCTGATCCTACAAACAAATCTTCAATTACTGGAGAACGCCTCCAAGCAAAATTAGCGGAATTTACTGTCTACTACCCACACATGCACACTCACTCACTTAACTGTGTGATCCACTTTCTTTTTTTCCCCAAACAATACCTCTTCTTTTTTTTTTTTGTTTTATAATTAAGCAATATTTAGAGTGCACTTTTGTAAATTACAATTTTGAACACAATAAAGTAGCAATTGTATAAAGCAATTTCCACCTGATGAACATTTAGGTATTTTTCCACTTCTTTCACATGTTCAATGTGTCTTTTTTAATGGCCAAATAATTTTGTATGAATACTTCTGGAATACTTTTCTAAAAATGATGTGGCATGTCCTTTCTTCATGTTTTTTTTTTTTTTTTTTTTTTTTTTTACATTAATTAAATGATGTTTTTATTTTCTTTTAATTTTTAAAAGAATTTTCTTTCATTTTTGCGATAGTGTCCTATTTTTGATACTGAATTTAATTTGATGTAAATGTTTTCTACGAGTATATACTTATATTATATCATAAAATTATATATATTATATATATAATATAATTATTATATATTATAATTGATATTGCATTATCACCATCATAATTTTTTATCACATCAAAACGTTTCTACCCCCTAAGCAGTGAGAGGATGTTTATCATTTTTTGGTAGACTGCTCCATTCTCTCCGAGATACGTAGGCTTTATGTTGGTTGCGGTAAATTATCTAGATCGGAGTTAATATTGATGCTCAATGGCGAAAACTGCATTGGGATTATTAATTTTTGCGAGACACGCCTGGCAATATAGACACAATTTAATTATGGAATTTAATTTTGATTAAGCTCTCTTTGTATTACACTATTCAGGTTCTTTTTGCTTTAACTAAATGTACTTAGTAATTCATAGTAGTCCATATATTTAGTTTATTATTATTTTTTTTTTTTTTTATTTAGTTTATTTTTTTTTATATTTAGTTTATTTTTTCTTCTTTTTTTTATTTAGTTTATTTTTTTTTTATATTTAGTTATTTCATATATTTTTACTTAAAAAAAAAAAGAAGAAAATAATTATTTATTTTATGTGAATAACTTTTTTTTCTTTTTCTGTTATTACCATTTTATTGTATTATATTTATTTATTTATTATTATTATTTTTTTTTCTCATCTTTTGTATTCCTTTTTGGCAGTTTTGTGTTTAAATATTTTAGTCATTTATAATTGTTTATTTTATATACTTGTATATATCAACCTCCGGCAGACGGTTTTCCATTGCGTAGAATACTTTTTTCATTTTTTATGTTTCTATTATAATTTCTTTTCAAACAAAGTATTATTATTATTATTATTATTATTATATATTATATATATTATATCATAAAATTATATAAATTATATATATAATGTAATTATGATATATTATAATTGATATTTCATTATCACCATCATAATTTTTATCACATCAAAACTTTTCTACCTCTAAGCAGTGAGAGGTGGTAGCTTCCCCAAGTTTCTCTCTTCCGAGCTAGTTCCGCTAACATATTCCGCTTCACTCCAGTCCTCACTTCTGGAAAGACTTTTTTATTTCATCCGTTGTAATTGTAATTCTTGTCTTGCTTTTTTTTTATCATAGAAAAAGTGTGAGGATGGTTGATATCATTCTGGACAAATGTCCGTACCGTTCTTTTCAACTACATTCATGACAATGATCTTACGTCAAGGTTTTTATTAATTATTTTGTTTCAACCCCTTCTTGTTTTTCCTTTTACTTTTTTTTTTTTTTTTTTGATACCGTAGTTTCCGTTGATACTATTTTTAATGCCCACGACATTGAGGAATTTCCAAGAATTGCTATGGATGCTTGGATTTGTTTATGGCCAATTTGTCTTTCTTATCACATTTCACTGGTTTAAAAAAAAAAACCTCTCTAGACGGTATTAACGACCGTCCGCTACACCTACCTTTTCTTTTGTTTCATCGACTTTTTTATTACCATGTTTATGATGCGCTTCCAGTTGTTTGAAAGTATTGACTTCGCTCTATCCTTATCTTATACATATTTGAGAATCAGGTTTCTTGGTGGGGGATTATGAAGGCTATCATCACGAATAGGCTTTATATATATTTAATTTTCTTTAATTCAATAAAATACAATAGTTTATACATCAAGTTTGTAAAAAACAGAAAACAATTGAAACAAATATATTTATAATAGGCCCAACTTTGTGTTTAAATTTGAATTCATGCTTCATTTTCCACACCTAATATACGAGTATTATACTTCATGATTTTTAATTTCTGCTAAAAAAAATAAAATAGAATATGCACATATTTTGTGAAAAATACATTTGTATGTTTTTAATCCATAGATTTTTTTTAATCTGTCATACTTTGATAATGAAAAATTATTTCATGCACTTGCTTTCAAGACGGAAAAATATGAAAACGTGAATGGGTGGGTGGGGTGGGGATGGAAAAGCTATTCTAATTTAGCTGAAGATTTTTATTGTCTATGAAAAGTCGACATTCTATTTAAATTGAAACAATCAGATTAAACTATTAGAAGATAATCATATATTACTAAGTGTGGTCATGAGAGGTGGCATATTGATTAATAGAACAATGAAAATTAGTTGTAAAGACAAGTTAGAAGGGTATGGACAATCATGAGCCCAATTAAATAGATTAAACATAATCTCATGGCAATCTAACAAAGATATCTACGCTTCAGAATCTCCCGTTTATTCGTTGTACCCTTTCTTATTCACCAATTGGACACAAAATGTGCCTAATGATTCTTGGATTGGTATTTAATATTGGCAATTTCCTAATTTCTACATAACCGAACTTATTCAATCGAAACACCTGTTATTTGTATGCCAAATATATATACAAATCAAAATTTAAGTTTTGGTCTCGGCATATATTTTGCTGTTCGGTTCATAAAATATTATCTACTGGCAATAGAAATGCCAGTAATCACTCAAAGAAAATAGATATCCATGTCGTTAATTTTTGTTTATTCAACTTGTAAAAGTCTGATGTGAAACACTCACAGTACTTTCTCTTATTTATAGTTTATAGAATTATAATTGAGGTCAAAATTATAATGTTTTGTTGTGGTGGTTGGTTCCGCAGAGCTGGAAAGCATCAGAGACATTTTCCGTGGTAGCCTGCTTCATTTTGTGGTCATCGACCGGTTTCGGGCGTTCGCCCATCTTCAGGATGCGTTCTTCAGACAGTGTGCCAACACAGACTCGTGCAGAGACTTAGTTTCACACTAACTCTAGTGGTGAAACTAAGTCTAGTAGGAGTTAGTGTGAAACTAAGTTTGCTCTGTGCGAGTCTGTGTTGTCACACTGTCTAAAAAACATCCTGAAGATGGGCGAACGCCTGAAACCGGTCGATGACCACAAAATGAAGCAGGCTACCACGGAAAATGTCTCTGATTATAATGTTTTACTAAATGTTTACTTGACTTCAATTTCATATAAGTGAAAAATTCTAAAACTTAATAAAATGACTTTTATAATGAAAAACATAACCTCCCCCCCACCTTCCTCTAAATTTCATTATATGAACTTTTCTGGATAAACTCTTAAAGCAAAGGTGATAGATCTCTGTATCCATAATTAGTATACCGGATTTAATGAAATCCGTAGGGGTTTTTTGGGGGAAAAAATTGCAGAAAACTAAAAACACATTTCCGGTCAACAGATTTTCTTCAAACACGATATTTTGGTAAATATTTAATTCTAATAAAAATTATATAGATGATACAATTATATAATAAACTAAATTACGAGTAGCACTTTAGACAGAAAAAGAAAAAGAAAAATATAACACTGATCTTCCTCCAAAAACCCTCTTATTATTATTATTATTTGTCTGTGGGGAGGGAAACCCTACGCTATCCAAAGCCTCACTGGGCCCATAAAGCTACCCCAAGAAAAACAACAACAAACCGGGTCTATAACAAAAATCCAGACCCGGATCTAATCCATTTAAAATTCACCGCAGTCCGAATAAATCGGACAATAACCTTAAGCGGAAATAGCTTAAACTCTTCCACAGACATCATATTCCGACCAATGGTCCTGAACCTAATTTCCTCACAACCCAAGCAATCAGTCATAAGTTGGATGGGTATTTCCTCCTCTGTCTCACAGACTCTACAAAATAGATCCGGGATGAGCCCCCATTATGTAGAGATGTCTCCTTAAACCACAGTGTCCAGTAAGAGATCCAACCAGATGCCTGAGAGCGCTCCGTAAAAAAACACAGCAAGGTCTCACTAATGGCCTTGTCCGGACCCCCCCGATGAGCATTTTGGACTGCCGAAAACCAACTGAGCTCATCCATAAGGATGAATCCTGTGTAGCTGTCTTTGACTGGATGCCTGACAGACATGTGCCAGAAGACACGCCAACAGCAGGCTCGGGACCATTGAAAGGAAGAGACGCGCCTAATTTGGCAAACCTATCCACCTCCTCATTCCCAAAAATTCCCATGTGACCTGGCACCCAGACTAGAAGCACATCCTTCAGAGAAGAAAGCTCTTCCAGTCTTTTAGAACATCCTACCTGGAAGTGAAGACACATGAACTCAGCGCCTTCAGCGCAGCCTGGCTGTCCGAGCAGATGCAAACACCTTCTAAGTTAGTGTTACGTACCCTCTCATCCAAAACACAACAATGAATTTAAAAACCCCCCTTTAAATGAATTATCTTGGAGAAACATTTCAAATGAAAGTTATAGCTGTATATACTCGTACATGAACTTGGTATGTTAAATTTAAACAATATCATTGCAGCCATTTTCAAGAAAATTGTAAAAGTCCGAAAATTTATTAAATAAAATGATAGGTACATATGGTTGAGGAATTTTGACAGATAAGCTTTCAATTGAACTTCACAGTTGAGGTTGCAAACGGAATATCATGTTTGCACTTTCTGCGTATTATTTTTGTTTTTGCTTTAAGCTTCATACACACACACACACACACACACACCATTTTCTAAAAACCACTCAGTTAATTAATAATCTATTCTTTCCTTTATTCCTTTGAACTGCATTGTGTTTTTTTTGTAAATTATCCTCATTACTAGAAATGCTATTCCTCGAAAAATTCTGACTTTGACCAAGAAATTAGTGAGTATTTCCCAGATTTTCTCTGCATAATTTTTCGCCCGCTCTCTTCTGATTTCACACCCAACCATTATGTCTATATCAGGATCAGTCTTAACGGCACTTTCTAATTAAGTTTTTCCTCAGATTGAAGGTTTCTTTACTAGTTATTATTAGGTAATTATTTATTATTATTATATAATTTATATTATTTTAATTATATATTAAATAATTTTTAATTATATATTATTATTAATTATTTATTTTATTTATATTATTATTAATTAATTAATTATTAGGTAATTATAATTAGGTTACTATTATTATTAGGCAATTTATTAAAAGAATTTCAAGAAATATAATTACAGAACTAAATCTAGTGGTTTAATTCCTCTGTTAAAACGGAAAATCGAGTTTAGACTTCATGTTTTTATTTTATGCTGTCCAAACCTATAAACACCTATAATAGGGTTGTTGAGGAGACAGATTAGGTTTGATTAAATGAACGAGATATGCTGACACTAATATAATGTAGCTAAGTTTACACTAACTGCACTGGACTTTATAATGAAAAATAATAGAATGAATGGTGAGAGTAGAGATATGACACAATGCGATGACTGGTGTACAGTTGTATGGTTGTATATGATAGATTCCTTTAGATAGATTCTCACTGGCTTATATACACAGGTTCTCCCACTCTAGCCAGCCTAAGTCAGAGAGTAGTCTCTGTTAACCAGAGAGGGCCTCTCTTCTCTCTGTTGTTGTTGCATTCTCTTTGCTGTGGATGGGTGCTATTACACACACCAACCTTATATATATCTATCTATATAGATATAATTATTGTATATTTTAGTGTATATGGTAATAAAATTGTATTATATTGTGATCACTATAGCTGCTTAACTTGGCGGCTTTGGCGGCTCGTGAAGGCTCGCTTTCAACAAATTTTGGGAAAACATTTAGAAATATATTCTATATTCTGTACCCTATATATATAATATAGAGTATAGAAGTTAATAAAATTATCTATTCAGTGAAAAGTGAATAAATTATTACTAAAATCTGGTTTCCTTCCTAAGAAAGGGAGAAATAATAAATTGAAAAATAAATCTGTAAGCTGGAGATAAAATTTATTTTTAAATAAATGACCATAATATATGCTGACTTGCCTTAAATTAATAAAAAAAATTAATTAATTAGGTTTTTGTTGTTGTTTGAATTTAATCATTTTAATATTTTAAGCTTTAATACGATTACAAATAATTTTGTATTTGAATTATGGAATAAGTTAATGGGTTATAACCATTAAAAGTTAAAATGAGTATTATCTATTTATATATATATATATATATATAAAACAGAAATGCATTTAATTGGCAAGGGGGGTGTAGAACAGGGGATTGCATAGTCCCACATAACATTCATTAATCCCCTTTTGTACAAACAATAAAAGGATGATGTGAACGATGATTATTTTGACATAGAGTAATAGAATTTAATCCTCTTTGGTTTTGCAAGTGAAGAGAAAACAGAAATGTACTGAATGAGTAAGAAGAGGGTAGGATTTAATAGAGAGATGCAGAATCCATATGAATTATTACAACTGGACAGCTGGTACAACAGCTTGATGAACAGACTGACTATATGCTAGGATAGTAATATATTAGAAATGTAAATTTCAATATCCTTTCTACATTAATAAACCAGAACATTACATCAAATCTAAAACAGGATCTCCAAACTATGTTCCGCGTGGCAGATCTGGCCAACGATAGGTTTTGTTTGGATGGAAGAATTGTACAATCAACTATGATAGCATCAGAGATATTTTCCGTGGTAGCCTGCTTCATTTTGTGATCATCGCCCGGTTTCGGGCGTTTGCCCATCTTCAGGATGCGTTTTTCACACAGGTGACAACACAGACTTGCATAGAGCAAATTTTGAAGCAACCTCCACAACTATGATAGCACTTGGTAGAAAAACATAACTCCGCCCCCCCTACAAAAGCACCCTTAAATGACTTTACCAGGAGAAATGTTTGAAATAAAAGTTATAGCACATTATATGTGTAGTTCACATTCCGAGTTTAAAGAAAATCATGTGAGCCGTTTTCGAGAAAATACCGGAAAACTGAAAAATACAATTTAGTAAAAACGCGCTTCCGATCATCCGATTTTTTCCAAACTCGGAATTTCAACAACACATTTAATTCTAATTAATTTTATTTAGATGATAGAATTGTATAGTAAACCGAAATAGCCCTTTAGAGGACAACTAACCACACCCCTTCCCCAAAGTGCCCATAAACGAATTTTCCCAAAGAAATGTTACAAATAAAAGTTGTAGTTCTTTGTGTGTGTAGTGATAATCTAAGTTTGAAGAAAATCAACGGAACCATTTTTGAGAAAATCACGAAAAAGTGAAAAAAAAAAAAAACATATAATAAAATGGTATTTCTGGTTGAGGAATTTTGACACATAACTTACGGTCAAATTCCATGGTGCTACCTAAATGATATACCAGGTTTGAACTTGCTGCGATTCTTCGTTTTTGAGCTATGCACACATACACACAAGAGACCATTTGCTAAAAACCAATTTTTGACTCCAGGGACCGCAAAACGGATATTTCCGAAAGAAAACTCGACATCAAATGACACGATTACAATACTTCCTTTTATTAGGGAGTAAGAGAAAGTAAAAATATAAGATTCTTATATCAGCTTTCAAATGTGTTTAGAAAAGTGGCATTTTTTTGAGGATCTGTTGTGTACTACATGAACAATTTTAGATTTAAAGTTGCGGTATGAAAAATAATGTTATTTGTGATTTATTTCCACATATAAAAGCATTCAGAAGAAGATTGGAATTCCTCGAACTGGAGCTGAAAGATTTAATTTTGCTCATTTGCCACGCTGTGCAGAATTGTATGAAGAAAACGTAGATAAAATTTCCTTTTTCTTTTGCGAAATTCAGTCATTTAAGATTTAAAGCAGAATTTCAGAAACGATTTTGCTGATCTGGGAGGCAATACAAAGGAAATTAGACTGTTTCAAAATCTATTTTAACGCAGCCAGTGGTGCCATCTAGGAGAGAAGGCAGGTACTAAGGTTCTCCTAGTGGCCGCTGGGAAGCGCTGGCGGCGCTGTAGTTCTCTCTAAAAAAATCGAGGAAGTTCTAGAAGATTCCCCACCGATATAAATAGTGGGACCACAGAGAGTTGAGAGAGTTTTCCAGTTACAAACGAAGTCACTAGTTTGTGAAAAGTGTATAAAAAGTGAACAAAGTGTACTTTTGTGGTTTAAAATGTGAAATAATTATTATTAAGTGTTGTATTTTGTTGTTTATTGTGTATAACAATAAATTGGTGTTTTCTTTATTGAAGTTTAGAGTATTTTATCTATACGAACCCACTTAAAACTAGTTGCAGTAGGTAGTTAAGAGGGAAAAACGTTACACTATTTTAACTGCGATGTTATAAATGTCCATAAGATAGTTTTAATATAATGGCTTAATGCACAACCTTAATAAACATGTCGAGTTAAATTGTTGATTTATTTAAACGAGCCAAAAAAAGTCACATCAATTTTTTTCAATTACTACGTAGTAAGAGTGAATATTGTTTTGTACATTCTCTCTCTCTATCTCTCATATCTTCTCTATCTCTACTCTATCGCCTGGTTTTTTTTTTTTTTTTTTTTTTTTTTTTTTTTTTTTTTTTTTTGTGTCAGCTCCCTATTATTACGTTTCGGATTAATTTCTGTTTAATACAGTGACCTGTATTAATGGAGCGCATGATAAAAGCAATAATCCAATTTCCCACTACTTGCAATTTACAATCAACAGTCGATATTTAATAAATACCACAGTAAAAGAATTGGTAATAAACCAAAAAAATCCAAAGGCTGCTGTATATTAGATTGATGTAATATTGCTTTATATTACCCAAACAGATTTGTTAGGGTATAGTCACATGATACTAACAAACAGCCAATAATATTGTTGGCCACGCCTACTATGTGGGACGCTAAATAAAATACAGAAATAACCGGTGACTGATATAACAAAATAAATATCACCTACCCTTATCACCACAGTAAGTACTAAACTAAAAAAAAAAAAAATAAAAAAAAAAAAATGGAGTATTTCAATGGGGAAATAGGAAACAGGAAAAACCGGGTACTTCCTAGAAATTATAATCATCATTCTTTATTAACCATTTCCAATCATCAATTATATCATTGTATTTTTGTCTTTGATTTCAAAAGAATAATCTGCTTATGTTATTATTTTTAGTAAAAACAAAAATTGGCAATCCTGTTCACACAAAAAAAAAAAAAATCTGGTATGAAACACTCACACAACTATCTCTTACTCCTGTTCTCAAAAATTATAATTGACAAATTTTATAGTTTGTGTACCAAATTTAATGAGATCGTCGAAAACTGAAAAAACTGTCCAGTAAAAACACACTTCCGGTTTACTGTGTAAAGTGCCCTTAAATGAATTTAAAAAAAACAATTTTAAATGAATTTTAAAAGAATTTTAGAGAAATGTTTTAAATAAAAGTTGTAGATATTTGCATGTTTAGTTTATATACGCAGTTTCAAGAAAATCGTCGTAACCACTTTTGAGAAAATTGCAAAAAAGCTAATAAATCATTTAGTAAAGTAGTAAAGTAAACGCAGTTCCGGTTATCCGATTTTTTTCAAACTCGGAATTCCAACAATATATTTAATTCTAATTAACATTATTTGGATAAACAGAAATGTTTAATAAACTGAAATGGCACTTTAGATAGAAACCGTAACCCCACCCCTCCATAAAAGTGCCTTTAAATGTATTTTCCCGGAGAAATGTTTGAAATAAATGTTGTAGCTCTTTGTATAAGTAGTTGATATACAAAGTTTAAAGAAAATCGTTGCAGCCATTTTTGAGAAAATCGCAAAAAAGTAAAAAAAAAAAAAAATCTAGTAAAGTGGTACTTCGGGTTGAGGAGTTTTGGCAGGTGACCTACTGACGGATCCCATGGTGATGGTAAACGGAATATCATGTTTGAACTTTCTACGATTTTTCATTTTTGACTATGCTGTTTAAATACACACAAAGACCTTTTTCTAAAAACTACTTCTTTGGACTCAGTGGATCACAAAATGGATATTTCTGGTAAACACTGAGTATCGAAATTTGGCACGATTAAAATACTTCCTCGTACTAGGTGTAAGAGAAAGTAAAAAGTAAAATAATACAACGTCGAACGAAAATAGAAATAGTCGGAGCCATTGTCGTGAAAAACTGAGGAAAAAACCATTCAGTAATTCACCAACCGGCAATTACTTCTTACTACTTCTTACAACTGCGAAATGGCAAATTTTATTCACACTAAAGATTCTTATTAGTGTTAAAAAAACCGTTGGCATTTTTATGGAGGAAATCCCTATTTAGTAAAGTCCGATTTCCGGTCAACCGATTCTCATTAAACAGGGAATTTTGGCAACATATATAATTTTAATTAATATTATTTAGTTGACAGAATTGTATAGCACATTGTTGAACTGAAATAGCACTTTAGAAGAAACTGTAATAGTTGAAATCTTTACAGATTCCCAAGAACCCTTATATAAAATCAAAATTTTTTTCTGTCAAATTATTTCAAATAAAAGTGATAGGGTTTATAGATAGGTACTTATGCAGAAAACAGTTTAAGTTTTGAAACATAACCTCTCATTTTTACATAACCTATTCTGTAAAATTACACTTTACGTTTTATCTGATTTTCTGAAAATTTGAAATTCTAGTATTGGTTTTAATGATTTCTAATTTTTATCAGAGACATTTTCCGTGATAGCCCCTGCTTCATTCTGTGGTCGTGGACCGGTTTTGGGAACTCGCCCATCATCAGGATGCGTTTGACTGATTCAGTGTGTAAACTGAATTTGCTCTGTGCAACTGTGTGTTATCACGCTGGAGTGTCTGACAAACAAATGCATCCTGAAGGTGGGCGAATGCCCGAAACCGGTTGATGACCACAGAATGAAGTAAGCTATTACGGAAAATGTCTCTGATGCTTTTCTGCTCTGCGAAACCAACCACAACAATTTTAATTTTATACAGATGATTGAACCTAATATTCCAGCTCTCTAAGAACCCCCCATACATCAATTTTCTTGGAAATATAGTCAGCAAATATTTATATGTAATATAGCTAGTGTACGTAGAAGTTTAATGAAACTCGTTGTATCTATTTTTCAGAGAAAACTCAGAAAAGTCGTAAATTGGCTCAGTGGATTTTGGCCGAAATCTTTTTTGTCCATGATAAAATAAGATCTTATCTTGCCAAAATTGATATACAAACAATTGAATGAACTGCAGACCATTTTAGATCATTTACTATCTGATTAATTTCATTTTGAAGCGTTCGTCAATAGTTGAGAAAATTACAATAATGAATAATCTTTGGCAACTTGAGAAACATTACCTACTACATCGAAGATTGTGTCAATCACTTTTTAAAATTTATTTCTTCTATGTAGACTTTTCTAAAGATGAAGCTTTTTTATTTATTTTTTTTTTATTTTATTTAAGGCGCGTTAACATCTATGGTCATTGGCGCCCGGAGCCTTCTCTGTACACTGCCGGCTACCGGACATTGTTCTCTCGTTACAGATAACACTATCCATCACTGGACAGTGAACTGTAGAGGCTCCTAGGAAGAAAAAAATCTAAGGGTAATTTAGCTGGGCTCGAACCCGGGTCCTGTGGTTATCATACTGGACTCCCACACGGAGGTCCTGGTTTCGAGTCCAGCTGTGGTACCCTCAGATTTTCCCTTCCTAGGAGCCTCTATAGCTCACTGTCCAGTGACGGTCAGTGTTGTCTGTAACGAATAAACACTGTCTGGAGGCCGGCAGTGCACGGAGAATTGGTGCTACAGCCGCCAATGACCATAAATTAAAAAATATATAAATTAAAAAAAAAACATAGATACCAGAATTGTTTTGATCTTGTCTTCGCGTAATGCCGCTAGATGTCGGGCTAGTTATAGTTGATTAAGATTATTTTTCTTCACTAGTGAGAAAAAATTTCATTGTTGCATTTACTATTCGTCCCTTGTAATTTTAAAAGTATTAGTTACTTCATGCAACAAAATGCTGTAATGTGAAAATTTAAACAAATATACCAATTGAGAGCCACGATTGTCACTCCACCCACAAGCCATTGTCAGTCATACCTACTAATTACTTGTCGCTAGAGCAATTTCACCTGCAATTGTAAATTCCAATAAAGTATTAAATATAAAATAAAATAAATAAATATTAAGTAAAATATAAGTAAATTAAACACTTTTACAAATTCACATAGTACATAATATTATATTATATTATAATATAATACATTAACTTGATCTTTTATAACGTTTTTAAAACTAATCTATCTGTTTATATTGTGAAATAGAAGTATAAATAACACGGTGATCGTAAAAATATATATAAACACCATTCAGTAAATTAATTATTTAACGTTTCAACTGATAAAAAAAAAAAAAAATTAACCCAAGAAAAAATTGTTGTTACAAATATCTTTCAGTGTCACTCACGTGGACAATACCTGAACTCGAGTGTGTTCAAGGAATTAAATTACTTTCTTTCAAATGAATAATGTAATTATTGAATATCTAGTTGAGGCCCGCAATGCTGAATAGCATTTCTAATTGTGGCATGCTTCATTATTTTGGTTCTGACCGGTTTCGGATTTTCATCCATAGTTGGAGTAAGAGGATTAATCTTATAACCACCCACATACAATCATTCAGTGTGGTGTGTGATTTAGTTGAAGTCATCTATCTATCTCTCTCTACAAGAATTGACTAAAAACCTTACGATGGATGAAACCAGTCCGAAATTGGTCAGAACCAAAATTATGGAGCATGCTACGACGGATAAAATCATAGATGAATAAAGTAATTATCATATATTTAGATGATCCTCCGACATAATATATTACCGATTATTGCATTATTATTGGGCATTCTTAAATTTTTGAAAGTTTATTGAAAAGTGAAATAACATTATCAACAAAAGAAAGTTAGGAAACGCATCAGAAAAAAATTCTAGAACAAAAAAAAAAAAAAAGGAAAAAAAATTAATAAAACATGAAATGAGGCGTAGAATTTGATGGAAACTAGTAAAATTGAAGAATTTTTTGGCGGACGTCTGTTTTTTTACTGAACACCATTCTATTTCTACTTTTTTTAAGTATTGTATAAGACCAGCGCTTGCTCTGGCGGTTACGTCGTCCCGGACAAAAAGACAAATTGCCGCCTCTTAGTAATATATATGTACATATATTTTTTTAAGCAAGTCTATACATGTTCAAACACAAGCTGAAGTAGTGCTCTGCTCGCGTGCTAATGATATTCAGTTCAGAGAAGTATATGCATGTTGAAACAAGTTCAAGCATCGTCCTTTACAAATTCTGCCTTAATTTTTCAATAATAGTGTAAATAATTTTAGCTTTTAGACATAAACAATCTGGTGTGAAACACTCACACAAATTTCTCTTACTCCAGTTCTCAAAATTATAATTATTGACAAATATTATAGTTAGTGTACCAAATTTAATGAAATTCGTCGAAAAACTGAAAAAAATGTTCAGTAAAAGCGACACTTCCGGTTTGCTAATTTTCTTGAAATTCGGAATTTTGGCCATCTATTTATTTATAATTAATTTTGTTTGGATGATAGAATTGTATAATCTATGATAGCATTTTAAAGAAAAACATAACCCCACTCCTTCCCTAAAAGTGCCTGCCCTTAAATGAATGTTCCTAGAGAAATGTTTTAAGTAAAAGTTGTAGATCATTGTATGCGTAGTTTATATAAGAAGTTTCAAGAAAACCATTGGAGCCATTTTTGAGAAAATCGCAAAAATGTAAAAAAAAAACAACTAGTAAAGTGATACTTCCGGTTGTGGAAGTTTGACAGATAACGTACTGTCAGATCCTATGGTGACCCCTAAAGGGAATATCAAGTTTCAACTTTCTACGATTTTTCGTTTTTGTGCTATGCTGTTCACATACACACACACACACACACACACACACACACACACACACACGCCATTTGCTGAAAACCACTTTTTTGGACTCAAGGGACCTCAAAACGGATATTTCCGGTGAAAACTTGATATCGAAAATTTTACACGATTACAATACTTCCTCTTACGTAAAATATAAAAACGCTACGCACTGTACATTTTTAACGAAAGAATAAAAAAACGATATATGAAATTTTCTAATTATTGAGTATTGAACACACCAATATTTTTTCTCACACTTAGTGCTAAAATAGCGCCGCTAAATTTTGGCAACCCTAGAGCGCGCTGATGAAAACTATTTACATCCCTATCTTCGGCCAACTAGCGGAATCGCTTCATCGTTTCCTTTTTTTCAATATAGCTTAGTGTATAATTTTTTTTTTTTTTTTATTCGTTATTGGTAGTTTTATTGACACAAAATTCATTAAAATGCCTTCCTTTGATGGTAACTTAGCAACTCAAATGTCCATTTCCCTTTTTTTACCCTTGTCTCTCTCATCTAAAACACATATCTGTTCTAAAATGTTCATGTAATCATTATTTTATTACTAAACGTTTACAAAACAATCCGACCAGATTGCTGCAGTTTGTTGTTTGTTTGCCTAAATACACTTTTATTGCAACCTATTTTGCTTTGTACTTATTATGTTTGTATGTATGTATGTATGTGGTGTGTGTAAATATTAGGTAATTTAGTAGTTTAATAGTGGAAGAGGAGACATGTAGGTTAATAAAATACCTCTTTTCATTTTGGTTCGTCAGCAGCAACCTCGCTCCATGTTACTCACTCTTGTCGATGTTTTGGTACATAGAGAACCAATGTTTTAGGCTGGCGATCCTCCTGGGTATGTAACGAATTAGGTTGAGAGAGATAGACAAACACAGAGAGAGAGAGAGAGAATGAGTACGGTAGAGTTTAGGTAATAGGCGGTAGGTAGATTGAATATAAAGGGATGTACAGATAGGAGTAGCCCATAGTGGTTATTTTATTGTTTAAAATTCTATGGTACTAATTAAATTTACGCTTGGATAAGCATGATAAAATTAAATACAGGTTTTAAAGCTCTACATTTTACAATACATCTCATCTGATCTCTGTTCAGGATTGGGAATGGGGGGTTGGTTGTTCGGACGCACAGAGCTTGGATATATCGGACAAAGAGATGGAATTTTTTAATTTAACTTAAATTTTTTATTTTTATTTTTAGAGTTCATTAATAGGGATCAAATTTCCTTTTTAATTATTAAATGGGTAGGGGGTTAATTATAATTTTTGTTTTGCCAAATTTCAATGTAATTTTAAACACTCCTCCAGTTTGGAATGCTAATTCCAATTCAAGGATTTGTTAGGAACTGAACAAAGAGAAAATGTCTAGTGTTTCACATTAACACGATTTTCATTTACTGTAAATTACATTTATATATTGATACATTTTCTGTAAAACTTGAAATATTTACTACATGATTATAACTTCCTAATCACCCAAGAATCTCCTCTTAAATCGATTTCTACTGAAAAAAAAAAAAAACAAGTTTCAACGACTGGTATCATAATATTTTCTGTGAATATTATTTTGTATTAAATTAGTTTTTTTATACAACTTCAGAACTCAATAATATTTCAAGATCTATGTTTAATATGAAATTTTCTAATTTATTATTATGTGCGATCGAAATTGTTATTTATTGTTATTTAACCGTAGTATTTTATAAAAAAAATTAAAAAAAAAAAAAAAAATCTAGTGTGAAACACTCACACAATTTTCTCTTGCTCTAGTTTTTCTAGAAATTGTAATTGACAAATTTTATAGCTACTATACCAAAATTTATAGTAGAGTTCATCGAAAACTGAAAAAAAAACAGTTCAGTAAAAAGGTCACTTCCGGTTTACTAATTTTCTTGAAACTCGGAATTTCGGCCATCAATTTATTGCTATTTAATTTTGTTTGGATTGTAGAATTGTAATTATCAATTATGTTAGTTCTTAAGAGAAAAACAAAATCTGGTGTGAAACACTCACACAACTTTCTCTTACTCCAGTTCTCCAAATTATAATTGACAGCTTTTATAGTTTGTGTACCAAATTTAATAAGATTGGTCGAAAACTGAAAAAATTGTTCAGTAAAAGCGCACTTCCGGTTTACTAATTTTCTTGAAACTCGGAATTTTGGCCATGTATTTATTTCTAATTAATTTTGTTTGGATGATACAATTGTATAATCAACTGTGATAGCACTTTAGAGAAAAATAACCCCACCCCTCCCCCAGAAGTGCCCTTAAATGAATTTTCCTGTAGAAATGTTTCAAATAAAAGTTGTAGCTCTTTGTATGTGTAGTTGATATAGCAAGTTTAAAGAAAATCTTCGGAGCCATTTTTGAGAAAATTGCAAAAACGTAAAAAAAACAACTAGTAAAGTGGTACTTCCGGTTGAGGAATATTGACACATAAAGCACCGTCAGATCCCATGGTGATACCTAAACGTAATATCAAGTTTGAACTTTCTACGATTTTTCGTTTTTGAGCTATGCTGTTCACATACATACACACACACAGACACACACACAGACACACACACACACACAGAGACCATTCGCTAAAAACCACTTTTTTGGACTCAGGGGACCTCAAAACGGATATTTCCGGTGAAAACTCGATATCGAAAATTGACACGATTACAATACTTCCTCTTACTAGGAGTAAGAGAAAGTAATATATCCCATACCCTCCCCCAAAAGCCCCCTTAAATGACTTTACCGGGACAAATTTCTCAAATAAAAGTTATAGCTCTTTATATGTGTAGTTCATAAACCTTGTTTAAGGAAAATCATTGGAACTGTTCTCGAGAAAATATAAGAAAACTGAAAAATACATTTCAATAAAAATGCCACTTCTGGTCATCCAATATTTTTTTTTTTTTCAAACTCTGAATTCCAACAACACATTTAATTTTAATTAATATTATTTAGATGACAGAATTGTATAGTAAATAAAATAGCACTTTAGAGGAAAACCTAACGCCACTCCTTCCCCAAAATTGTCATTAAATAAATTTTCCCAGAGAAATGTTTCAAATAAAAGTTGTAGAATTTTGTATATGTGTAGTTGATATATAATGTTTGAAAAAAAAATCGCAAAATCTGAAAAAAAAAAAAAAACAAAATGCAGTAAAGTGGTACTTTCGGTTAAGGAGTTTTGGCAGGTGACCTACTGACGGATCCCATCCATGGTGATATCTAAACGGAATATCATGTTTGAACTTTCTACGATTTTTCATTTTTGACTACGCTATTTAAATACACACAAAGACCTTTTTCTAAAAACTACTTTTTTTGGACTCAGTGGATCATAAAACGGATATTTCTGGTAAACACTGGGTATCGAAATTTGGCACGATTACAATACTTCCTCTTACTAGGTGTAAGAGAAAGTAAAAAGTTAAAAGTAATACAACCTCGAACGAAAATAGAAATAGTCGGAGCCATTGTCGTGAAAATTATGAAAAACTGAGGAAAAAAACTATTCAGTAATTCACCAACCGGCAATTACTTCTTACTACTTCTTACAACTGCGAAATGGCAAATTTGGTTCACAGTTGCAATTCTTATTAGTGTTAAAAAAATGGTCAGCATTTTTATGGAGAAAATCCCTATGCAGTAAAGTCGGATTTCCAGTCAACCGATTCTCATTAAACATGGAATTTTGGCAACATATATAATTTTAATTAATATTATTTAGTTGACAGAATTGTATAGCACATTATTGAACTGAAATAGCACTTTAGAAGAAACTGTAATCCCATCCCTCTCCCAAAAGTGCCATTAAATGAATTTTTCCGTAGAAAAGTTTCAAATAAAAGTTGTAGCTCTTTGTAATGTGTAATTGGTATTCTAAGTATATCATCTCTGAAAATAGTTTAAAGTTTAAATTGTTGGAGCCGTTTTTGAGAAAACGGTTGGTGGATTTTGCTCGAAACCTTGATGATTGATACGGTGGTAGTATCTAAAGGGAATATCAAGTTTTAAAGGGAATATCAATTTTTCATTTTTGAAATATTTTGTCCTCAAACACACACTCACATACAAATCATTCGCAAAAAACTTGTTTTTTTTTCTTTCTCATATTCGGGGAAATTGCAAAACATGTATTTGTAGTGGAATCAATTGTCGTGATTCCTGAGGTATGAAGTTAGATGTCTTGAAGAGGGATTTATTAGGCGGAAGTTAGTTTAGAGAGTTATTGCTTGAATTACTAACACTGAATTTATAAAAATAGAATATATTTTAACAATAATTTGAATGAGCCTAATGGTAACTACAATTAATATGATTTGATAAAAGTAAATAAATAATTTTAAGAGTTAAATAACAAATAATTTAAAATGATTATAATAAATAAACTAATATGCACAACTATGAAAATAATTATAAGATAAACCTTGTATAGGGACGCGCTCGGAACTCAAGTATAACTGCTGCTGTAAAATGATACTGATATAATGATGTGGCTACTCGTATAATGATGAATGATATAATGATCCCCTCTTCCAGTAAGGCGAAGTTTATATTAGTCTTACTCACACACTGTCAAGTGTGTAAGTAAGTTCTCACACTAAGACATCTCTAGTAGCCTGCAACCTTGGTTAGGTCGGCGACCAGTGATTCAGGTCAGTGGCCAGATTTGGTCGCCCATCGGCGACTTTCAAAGACCAGGTGGCTTCTGTTCAATGAACAAGGCTTTATCGGTGCTTGTCTTTGATACCTTTGTATTGAAAAGGCAGCAGCCGGCTGTGGGGCCACTAGTTATAAATTATTCTTTCCTTTTGTTATATTTTGTGAAGGCTTTGACATTGCTATGTCATTACATATTTCTGATGAAAATTCAACTTAAAAAATTTGACACGCTTGCAGTATTTTTTTTCACTTGGAGAAGTAAGAAAAAATAATAAATAAATCCGAGAATATGTGTGTTTTTACCAGGGTTTTAATTGATTATTTCCTTTATAAATCTTACTTTCTTTTATTTCTAGTAAGAGGAAGTATTGTAATCGTGTCAAATTTTCGATATCGAGTTTTCACCGGAAATATCCGTTTTGAGGTCCCCCCCCCTAAGTAGAAATTTGAAACTTAATATTCCGTTTAGATATCACCATGGCATCTGACAGTGGGTCATCTGTCAAAATTCCTCAACCGGAAGTACCACTTTACTTGTTTTTTTTGTTACTTTTTTCAAAAATGGCACCGACGATTTTCTTTAAACTTGTTTTATCAACTACATATACAAAGAGCTACAACTTTTATTTGAAATGTTTCTCTGGGAAAATTCATTTAAGGGCAGTTATGAGGGAGTGGTGGGGTTAGGTTTTCATGTAAATTGCTATTTCAGTTTATCAGACAATTCTATCACCTAAATAATGTTAATCAGAATTGAATATGTTGTTTAAATTCCCAGTTTCAAAAAAAATCGGATAACCGGAAGTGCTTTTACATTACCACTTTAGTAAATGGTTTTTTTCACTTTTCGCGAATTTCTCCGACCATTTCCTTGAAACTAAAATAAACATACAAAGATCTGCAATTTTTATTTAAAACATTTCTCTGGGAAAATTCATTTAAGGCCAGTTATGGAGGAGGGATGGGGTTATGTTTTTTTCTAAAATGCTATCATAGTTGATTATACAATTCTATATCATCCAAACAAAATTAATTAGAAATAAATAGATGCCCAAAATTCCGAGTTTCAAAAAAAATTAGTAACCGGACGTGCGCTTTTACTGGACAGTTTTTTTTTTTCACTTTTCGACGAATTTCATTAAATTTGGTGCACAAACTATAAAATATGTCAATTATAATTTGGAGAACTGGAGTAAGAGAAAGTTGTCTGAGTGATCATACCAATTTTTTTTAATTATTTACTCTTACTGCTGTCAGAGGAAATGCCTTTTTAGATTGTGTCAAATTTTCTATATGCAGTTTTCACCACAAATACATCTTTTGGAAAAATGGTTTTTACATATTACAAAATGGTCCCTGTGTGTGTGTGTGTGTGTGAACAGCATACCTAAAAAAGAAAAAAGTATATTGCAGTAAAATTGAATTTGACATTCCGTTTGGATATTACCATGAGGTTCAAGAGGATGTTATCCGTCGAAATTCCGTTAGTCCACTTAATTGATGAATTTTTCAATTTTTATTTGCGATTTTCTAAAAAATAGCTCCACTGGTTTGGTGAAAACTTAGTAAGTCAACTATACACATATACAGGGTGTCCCATTTAAACGGGTCATTTTTGAAAAAACTCTTAAATGAAGAATAGAACATAACATATTTTGAAGTATTTACGCTGGTGGCGTATTTATTTGGTTTGTATTTATGATAGTGTTAATGTTATTTGATTTTATTGCCGCCTTACACCTGAAATCGCTGATTGAAAGTTGCGATTTCCTTTTCACCCCCACTTTTTGCTACTATATTGAAAACTACTAAAAGAATTAAGAATAATGCCGTTAATTTCACTTCAATACGTATTTCAAACCGTTGCCAAGATATTCAATCATACAGATTAAATTTGCGTCGTTTTTTTCCCTATTTCTATGTTTCATAAACTAAAATTAAAAGCGGATTTATTTATTAATTTCTAATAAATATAAGAGTTCAAATGCTGACAACACTGAAAAACCTCTTTTAGAACTACAAGGGACTTAAAAATCAGGTAAAACATCATTAAAAGAAAACAATATTCCAAATTATTTACAAAAATCTAAAAAAAAAATATTTCTGGGGTTAAATCTGGCTATCTGGCGAAGAGAAAAGTGAATGAGATATTCAGTAGCCGCTAGGTCGGGAGACAGGCACTGGTAAGCTGGCCTTTCCAGATCGCTAGATTTAACCACTCTTGAATTTTTTTTCTTTGGGGATAACTTAAAGACAAAATTTATGTCAGGGAACTGTAATGTGATGGTGTGGATGTGTGTATAGGTAGCTTGTGGCGTAGCGTTTTAGCGAAAAGGGCTTGTGTTTGTTTGAGAATTGAAAATAATTAAGAACACACTACTGTTTTATAAATAATTATATTATCTCTTAGTAAATTTAAGTATTTTACAATATCACACTATTATGTTTAAGAAATTAAGTATTTATCAAGATTAATGCAAAGCTCTTATGTTTTAACTTATAACTGGCACTGATTTGAAGAGGGCGATTCCTGAAGCCCCCTGTTTGAAGGTTGAGTTTAGACTGTCCCTATTCTTTGCTCTTTTAAAGCTGATGGCTCTCTTCTTTGGAATTGCTCTCTCTCTCGCGGGGGAATTCACTTATACAAAAGAGTTGCCCTAACGGAATTTAGTGTCTTTGTTTTCTTAATAGCAATGACCAGATTTAATATACCTGGTTCTAAAATACACACTTTTTGAAGGTAAATTCACCGCACTAAAATAATTATAAAATATTAACAAAAATACAATTTTGGATACTATAAAATATTCAGAAACTTTAAACTATTATTTTTCAATTTTGTCCTTCCACTACAGAACCAATAACCCCAAAAGCACTTAGAGAAGACTTAATCTAAATCTGCTTAGCAATTCCGGCAGACATGATTACGGTTAGCAACTTCATCTGTTGGGCAGCGACTGCGTTTGTGCCGTTTAAGCCGAGGAGGTAATATTGAATAAATAGGAAATATTTTTTTTTTATAGATTTTTGTAAATAAACTTGAATATTGTTTTGTTTTAATGCTGTTTTACCTAATTTTTAAGTCCCTTATGGTTCTAAAATAGGTTTTAAGTGTTGTCAGCATTTTAACCCACTTATTTATTAGAAATTAATAAGAAAATCCGCTTTTAATTTTAGTTTATGAAACAAAGTAATAGGAAAAAAAAAAACGACGAAAATTTAATCTTTATGGTTGAATATTTCGGCAATGGTTAAAAAAATTGAAGTGACTTTAACGGCATTATTCTTCATTTTTTAATAGTTTTCAATGTATAGTAAAAAGTAGAGGTCAAAAGGAAATCGCCACTTTCAATCACCGATTTCAGGTGTAAGGCGGCAATAAAATCAAATAACATTAACACCATCATAAACTAGAGTGCAAATACTTCAACAAACGTTATGTTCACTTTTTTTTATATCTTTCTTCGTTTAAGAGTTATTTCAAAAGTGGCCCGTTTAAATAGGGACACCCTGTATAATAAGCTACAACTTTTATTTGAAATATTTCCCCGGAAAAATTCATTTAAGCGTTTTTTTGGGTGAGTAGTATGGGGTTATGCTTTCCTCTAAGGGGTTATTTTAGTTTATTAAAGCTATTAAACTACTTTAGTTTATTAAGTTTAGTTATTAAAATTTATTCTAAGTTTACAATTTTATAGATTTTGAAAAAAAAATTTTGTCAATCAGAACTTTATTTTACTTTTTAATTACCAATGGCTAGTGCAAGTTTTTTGGCTTATAGCGTAGCTGGGAAAGTATAGAGAGAAATATATTCATATCATCAATTCTATTCTATCATCAAAGTAATATTAATTAGACATTATTATTACTAATATTAGACATTGACAATATCTTCTAATTTGAAGAAAATCGGTTGATCGGTAGTCCGTTTTTCCTGAATAGTTATTTCCATTTTTTGCGATGTACACCATAAAAAACACCCAAGGATTTCATCTGGTATTTTATCCTTCGTAGTGTAGTGGAAGGATGAAATCGAAAAATAATAGTTTAGAGTTTGGAATATTTTATAGTATCCAAAATTTTATTTTTGTTAATATTTTATAATTATCTTAGTGCTGTGAATTTAACTTCAAAAAGAGTGTATTTTACTGTCAGGTGCTGTAAATTCGGATCATTAAACAAAGGCACAAAATCCCGTTAGGGAAACTCTTTTGTATAAGAGAATTCCCCCGCGAGAGAGAGAGCAATTCCAAAGAAGAGAGTCTAACATTAGCTTTCAAAGAGTAAAGAGTACACATTCTGACTTCAGCCTTCAAACAGAACACTTCAGGAATCGCTCTTTTAGTATTAGTGCCAGATTCACAATATATTAAATAAGTTTATAATATCAAATAACTTGTAGTTATTATTTGAAAGATTATATTTAATTGTTAACAGTGGTGACTTCTTAATTATTACTAATACTTCTCTCTTAACCGTATATACATACAAGCCCTTTTCGCTAAAACGCTCACGCCACAAGCTACCTATACACATCATCACACCATACATTACAGTAGCATGCATATTTATTTTCTTCCTGACCGGTTTCGAATTTTCATCCATCGTCAGAGAAATTCACCAAGTTCGTGTAGAGAGTTCACTTCAACGTAATGTTTCTTGTTACTTGTTACATTTTGTTATATTTGTTTGTAACAAGTAACAGAAATATTACGTTGAAGTGAACTCTCACACGAACTTGGTGAATTTGGTCTGACGGTTGATGAAAATCCGAAACCAGTCAGGAAGAAAATAAATATGCATGCTACGACGGATAAGATACCAGATGTTATCCAGCATTGCGGACCATTCACATATTCACCCAAGGATTTCATTAAATTTTATTATACTAACTAAGAATACACAGTGAAAAAGAAGTTTGGGGGTGAGTGTTTCACACCAGATTTTTTTTCCCCCCTAAAATACAAGAAATCAAATGAAAAACAGCGCCAAAACAGATAGTATTATTAAGATAACATTATGTTTATTTTAAAAAAAAGAAAAAAAAAAAAAAAAAAAAAAAAAAACAGGGAAGGGATTAGCTCAGTGGTAGCGCACTGGACTAGCAACGCGGAGATCACGGGTTCGAATCCAGCTGTGCTACCCTTAGATTTTTTCTTCCTAGGAGCCCCTACAGCTCACTGTTCGGTGATGGACAGTGTTGTCTGTAACGGGAGAACACTGTCCGGAGGCCGGCAGTGCACTGAGAAGGCTCCGGGCGCAAATGACCACAGATGTTGAGACGCCTAAAAAAAAAAAAAAAAAAAAAGGGTATTATAAAACTTAGTAAATGAAGTTCTTCCATAAAATTGAAATAATTTTAATATAAATTTATATTTCTCACAATTTCTCTTTTGTCCTTTAGCGATCTCTCTTACTTATTTAAATCAATCTCTCTCTCTCTCAACTTAATGATGGGATCGTACTAGATTAAGTGAAGATCGGGGAAAAGCACCTTTACCTAAACAATTCGCTTGGACCTTTGGAATTCCTCTTACTTTGGGTTAAAGTGAAAAGGGCCAAGTGGGGGAGGGGGGCTCTGCTTTACTAGCATCCCCATTACACTCGGAAATAACATGATCATGTCACGGCTCATCGGAGTTAAGCTGAAATCTCTCCTTCTCTCTCTCTCTCTCTCTCTCTCTGAGAGTACAAACTGTGAGAAAGGGCGACTGAGAGAATAAGGTAGATAGAGTGAGAGAGGGATAGTATATTTGAGACTAGCAACAGAGATCTAACCTCCCCCACCACCGGGTACAACCAGTACCGCACTAAGGTAGTGATGATGTTATTAGGGAGGATGAGGCTTTAGCATTGATGGTTGCAAAAGGGAGGTTGGTTAAAGGCCGCAAACTGGAGAGTATGAGAGAGAGAAAGAGAATGATGAAGGGGGGGAGCGAATGTGGGAGAAAGTGGGATGCTGACTGTGATGATTCTGTTCGCTTCACCGCCCAACACGTTCATCGAGTTCCACATTCCGCACCAAGGGGCAACATTTAATTAGCTCTGTATCCTACCTCATAAACGACAATTAATTTTTAATTAATCTCCATCCTTCTCCTTTCACAACCTTTATAACCTTTACTTGCAACACATGTACTCCTCAATGTAGGAGTGGTATAACCTCAAGAATGGGTTTTATATATATATATATATACATATAAAGCTTTAAATTTCTAACATTATAACTTTTACAATAGCAATATTTTGCAATATTTTAGACAAAATAGAATATACTTTGAAAAAACTTTGCTTAATTAGAACTCTTTGTTTAGTTTTTAATTGCTAATGGTCCAATGCAAGATTTTGGCTTATAGCGTAGCATATAGAAATATATACAGAAATAGACTTTATACAGAAAGAATATACAGGGTGTCCCAAGGTACATGGATAACGACTTTTTATCGGAAACTAAGATAGCTAGCAAAAAAAACAACTAAAAAATACGTGTCCCCGTAGTTTTTTTGTTAGAAAACCAAATTTAATTTGCAAATTTGTTTTGGTGCTTTGAGAAGCGAGATACAGGCACCAACTTCATTTTTTCAAATGGGGGAGATGTGGTTTTTATTTAGAAAAAGATTCCTCTATTTTTTTTTGTAAGAAATATTTACTTGAACAGATTTTTTTCTTTGAGCGATATTTTACAAGTTATGAATGAAAACATGATTCCTATAAGAAATTTTACTCCTCATTAATTACAGGTATTGCTCGAACTGGCCCCCCCACAATTAAGAGATGCATGCACATGCTTTTTCCTGCCAATTGTACCTTACGACCAAAGAAATACATCTCTAATGGTGGGGGGCCAGTTCGAGCAAGATGTGTAATTACTGAGGAGTAAAATTTATAATAAACTAGTACTTTTCTTCTTATTCAATCAAAAAACCGTTATAATATCATTTTGAAATTTCTTATAAAAATCATGTTTTCATTCACAACTTGTAAAATATTGCTCAAAGAAAAAAAAAACCGTTCAAGTAAATTTTTCTTACAAAAAAATAGAGGAATCTATTTCTTATATAAAAACCAACCCTTCTCATTTTTTGAAAAAATTAAGTTTGTGCCTGTATCTCGCTTCTGGAAGCACCAAAACAAATATTCAAATTAAATTTGGATTTCTAACAAAAAACTACGGGGACACGTATTTTTTAGTTTTTTTTCTAGCTATCTTAGTTTCCGAGAAAAAGTCGTTATCCATATACCTTTTGGGACACCCTGTTTACAGAAATATACTTTATTTATGTTAGAATATTCATGAACAATTGAATTCATAGAATTTTATAGCCCTGAATGTGGCAGGTCCCCAGTGACCTTTAAAGATCAATTTTTCATTGATAAAGTACATATCAAGTTTAAAGAAAATTTTTTGAGGTTTCTTCACAAATCGCGAGAAAAAAAAAGTGTGTAAACTCTTATTTATGGTTAATTTATTCTTTACTTTCACTTAGCGCTCTAAGAGAAAGTAATAAGTAGTTGTGTTACACGGGAAATACAATGTTTTGAGGGCCAACTGATGTTGGCTAACAAAAGTTTTTTAGCGAAAGTGGATCGTGTGCGAGTGTGTGTAAATAGTCAAAGTTTTGTAGAAAATTTCTCTAGTTTAATAGATAGATTGATAGATACAAACTTTTAATAATAATAAATACAATAAATATTACCTTAGCATAATGAAAGCAATTACTGACATAGCTTAAATGGCTTCAGTCTGTCAGGAGTGGTGTTAATATGTTTAAATTATTAATATTTAGTGTAAACAATATTTATGGTTGGCCGTTATTAATTAAACAAGAAAAAAAAATAGGTTGTGGTTGGGGCTAAAAAAGAAACTTTTTGTTTTCAGGAATTGTTAAGGACAAATGTAGAGTTAAATGTTTAAAATTGAATAACCTCTTCCAAAAATATGACTTTTTAAATAAATCAATAATTCTCTTGATATCAGCATCCTTATGTTTGTGGCCGTAAAACTCGAAAAGTAGTTGATGGATTGACTTGGAAATTTTTACACATCGTTGCATTTCTATATAAAAGTGTTTATATATACTTCTTACTCCAAAGTTCCAACGGAAACGGGAACTTCTCCGAGCGTTTCGCGAGGTTGGCAGAAATAGACAGACTCAGACGCGTTGCGATGGTGGCTCACTCTCTGAACCTATTTCTCAACTACTTATAAGTACCTCTATGCCGAAGTTCCCACGGAAACGGGAAATTCGGAGCTAAAATCCGTTCAAACGGCCATATTGCGTAGCACTTGCTTCTTCAGGTATTGCTGCTACATTGATGGAAGGAGGTAGAACAGCGCATTCAGCTTTTAAACTGTCACTAAACATGTACTTCACAGAAAACCCAACATGTAACATTTCTGAAACATCAGGAATGGGATAGGTTCTGCGGGTGTGCAAAATCATTGTATGGGATGAGTGTACAATGGCTTATAAGAAGTCATTGGAAGCATTAGACCATACATTGAAAGATTTGCGAAATAATCAGGTTCCATTTGGTGGAGCATTGGTGTTACTATCCGGTGACTTCAGGCAAACGCTTCCAGTGATACCTCGCTCAACACCAGCTGATGAATTGCATGCCTGTTTGAAATATTCAAGTCTTTGGAGCACAGTAAAAAAAAATAATAACGAATATGAGAGTTCAACTTCAAAATGATCCAACAGCTGCCATATTTTCAAGACAATTACTCGAACTCGGTAACGGCACTGCTTCTACAAATCCAGAAACGGGAAAAATCACCTTCCCATCTAATTTCTGCAACATTGTAGATTCAAAAGAAGAATTAGTAGACAGCGTATTCCAAAGCATCCAAAACAAATTATCAAAATCACGCATGGTTAAGCCTGAAAATGAGACTGAGTCACAGCGAAGCGTGGTAAATAATAAAAACTACAAAAAGAAAAATTTCAACTTAATTTTGAAACACCATCCTTTAATTCAATAATTAAAATTACCAATAAAAAAATGAACGATATGCTAGGCTATTCTAAACTAAGGGTTAGTTCAAAAAACGTAGTTTAAGTTACACATCCCCACGTGTTGGATGTTTCCATTTTTCAAAGTTACAATCATGCCCCCTTTTTATACCATTCAGGTACCCTCTTAACCTAGTTAGGCTCTAACAAAAAACATTTAAAGACCAGTATATCAACTAAATTTGCTTTTTACAAATATTATGTTATCACACTGTTTGGTGAAAAAGCATCCTAAAACCGGTCGATGATCACAAAAAGAAGCAGGCTACCACGGAAAATATCTCTGATCCAAAAAGTTCGTAACCTTGGAAACCGTTTTATCAAAAATAGTAATTTAAAACTGGAATTATACAAGATTTATAGGTAAGTGTGTTTTTAGGTAAGTGAGTTTATAGGTAAGATTTATTTATTGTTCTGAATATTTCAAAAATAGGCTTCGTCTAGCTAATCGTTGGATTTTCACTTTCTCTTACTCCTAGTAAGAGGAAGTATTGTAGTCGTGTCAAATTTTCGATATCGAGTTTTCACCGGAAATATCTGTTTTAAGGTGCCCTGAGTCCAAAAAAGTGGTTTTTAGCAAATGGTCTGTGTGGTGTGTGTGTGTGTGTGTGTGTGTGTGTCGTGTGTGTGTATGTATGTGAACGTGAGCATAGCTCAAAAACGAAAAATCGTAGAAAGTTCAAACTTGATATTCCGTTTATGTATAACCATGGGATCCGACAGTGGGCCAATCTGTCTAAATTACTCAACCGGAAGTACCACTTTACTAGTTTTTTACGTTTTTGCGATTTTCTCAAAAATCGCTCCAACGATTTTCTTTAAACTTGGTATATCAACTACACATACTAACAGCTACAACTTTTATTTGAAACATTTGTCTGGGAAAATTCATTTAAGGGCACTAATGGGGGACAGATGGGGTTAGGTTTTCATCTAAAGTCCTATTTCAGTTTATTAGACGATTCTATAATCTAAATCATCCTAATTAAAATTAAATATGTTGCTGAAATTCCGAGTTTCAAAAAAATCGGATAACCGGAAGTGCGTTTACATTACCACTTTTTACTAAATGATTTTTTTTTCACTTTTTCACGATTTTCTCATAAATGGCTCCGACGATTTTCTTGAAACTTCCTATATAAACTAAACATACAAAGATGTATAAGTTTTATTTAAAACATTTCTCTGGGAAAATTCATTTAAGGGCACTTTTAGCGGAGTGGTGGTGTTATATATTTCTCTAAAGTGCTGTCATAGTTGATTATACAATTCTATCATCCAAACAAAATTAATTAAAAATAGATTGATAGCCAAAATTCCGAGTTTCAAGAAAATTAGTAAACCGGAAGTACGCTTTTACTGGACAGTTTTTGTCAGTTTTCGACGAATTGCATTAAATTTGTCACACAAACTATAAAATTTATCCATCACAATTTTGAAAACTGGAGTAAGAGAAAGTTGTGTGAGTGTTTCACACCAGACTTTTTTATTTAGTGTCCGCTGTTAAAAACCATATTCCCCAAACATACTTTCGTTTAAGTTTGATAGCATCTTATGATATATTATAGGCAGAAAACTTAACTACACTGAGGAGGATATTGGCCTTGTAATATTCGGCTACTTTATACATGGTTTACAATAAACTTCACTTTAATCTTTATTACTAATATGAGAAATTTCTCAAAGTTAAAAATATTATCTGGTCAAATAGGGTGGTGGGGGGGATAACATTGGTGTGGTATTTTACTAGTGATTTTATTAATATTTTAATATAGTACGGATTATTATTATTATGGAAAGGATGGATAGAAGAAATACTTTAGATAATCTACTTTCAAGGATTTACTAATAGGAACTATTTCAATAGGATCAGTCTGGCTTGCTGGAGGCTGATGAATATAGGGAACGTCCAACCAGTGGGGCTGTATGTAACTATTATATAGCCAATATAACTTGTAAAGCTGTAGAAGTGAAGTGTTCCTTGGGATATGATAGGGAATGTTGCAGAGCAACTCTAGAGTGGTGGGGGTAGATCAGAGAGAGAGAGAGAGAGAGAAATATGAGGGTGCAAACATTTAGATTGGATATAATGTTAGCAGGAAGTGGTAAGGGTTGGAGAGGGAGTAGAAGCGAAGGCCTAATACTACTCTTACCGAAGTGGAGAACTGCCTCAGGCTTTCCTGTATGAGTGGAGCCTTTGCTCCATATATGTATGTGTATGTGTACCTAGTATGTGTAGACAGAAGAGGGATCATATGACTCTCTCTCTCACTTTATATATATATATATATATATATGAACACCATTGAATTAATCTGGTAGAGCAGCTTGGCCCCCGGAACCCTCAAACTCCGTTACCCGGAACATCCTTACTAAACAAACATCCCTTGCCTCCCCACATCATCATGAATGGACCTTTCTCTCTGTGTGATATGTACTAACATTTTCTCACAGTAACATAAAAAAAAAAAAATAAAAAAAAATTATTCCCAACTGATTGAAACATTTCAATATTATCCAATATTGTTTATAGAAAGCCGTTAGCTCTTGAAAATCCTAAAGATTTAGGATTTAGGGTATGAGCATTAGACTATCCAACATAGAAGAGCCTTTATCTGTTACTAATAATGTTTAATATGGACTGAAAGTAAATACATCTTGTTGGTTCAAATTTTTTTTTTTTAAGAAAAATCGAATGGGATAACTTTAATTTTCTGAAAAACAGTTAGCTGATCTTGTTTGAAGATACAGTTGCAATCTAAATATTATCTAGAACTCATATTTAGCCATATATTGGATTTAGCAAAATACTGAGACTACCAAATAGGAGATTGAGAAGGAAATTCAATAATTGATCACACATTCTCCATTAGGATTATGTTGGAAAAATGCCATTAATGTAATGTATCCGCTAAAAATTACAACATATACAAAAGATTCCTTACTAACCTCCACTATGGACTAATGGACTGGAACTCTAAAGTAACTACCAAGAATTCTAATCTGAATCGCATACAAATTAACAATCCCTTTCTACGTATCCAATTCATACACTGCAAACAGATCTCACTATTCCATTCATAGCTACACTCTCAAAAAAAACAAAAACATTTGTAACTGATTCTACAATAAAGATCGATTTCCAACAAATCCCCTTAAAGAAGTTTAAGCATGTTTAGTCATTATTTATCATTTTTAATTTTTGTGTGCTCTTTTTTAGAAAAAATCTGGTGTGAAACATTCACACAACTTTCTCTTACTCCAGTTCTCAAAAATTATAATTGACAAATTTTATAGTTTGTGTACTAAATTTAATGAAATTCGACGGAAACTGAAAAAAAAAAAAAAACTGTTCAGTAAAAGCGCACTTCCGGTTAACTAATTTCCTTGAAACTCGGAATTTTGGCCATCCATTTATTTCTAATTAATTTTGTTTGAATAATAGATTTGTATAATCAACTATGATAACACTTTATAGAGAAAAACATAACCCCACCCCTCCCCTAAAAGTGCCATTAAATGAATTTTCCTATAGAAATGTTTTTAAATAAAAGTTGTAGATCATTGTATGTTTAGTTAATATACAAAGTTTCAAGAAAATCGCGAAAAAGTGGAAAAATCATTTAGTAAAGTGGTAAAGTAAACGCACTTTCGGTCTTCCGATTTTTTTGTAAACTCGGAATTTCAACAAAATATTTAATTCTAATTATTTAGATGATGGAATTGTTTAATAAAATGAAATAGCACTTTAAATGAAAACCTAACCCCTTTCCTCCCCCATAACTGCCCATAAATAAATTTTCCCAGGGAAATGTTTCAAATAAAAGTTGTAGCTTGTTGCATGTGTAGTTGGTATACCAAGTTTATAGAAAATCGTCGGGGCCATTTTTGAGGAAAATGGAAAAATGTAAAAAAAAAAAAAACAAACAAGTAAAGTGGTACTTCCGGTTGAGTAATTTTGACAGATGACCCACTGCCAGATGCCATGGTGTTACCTAAAGGAAATATCAAGTTTCAACTTTCTACGGTTTTCCGTTACGGTTCACATATACACACACACGGACACACACACACACAGACCATTTGCTAAAAACCACTTTTTTGGACTCAGGGGACCTCAAAACGGATATTTCCGGTGAAAACTCGATATAGAAAATTTGACACGATTACAATACTTCCTCTTACTAGGGAGTAAGAGAAAGTAAAAAAGACAAAGCTTTGCCTACGAGTCGGCATTCCAGTTACATTGAAAGAAATATATTTATTATCCTTCTTCCATTTTGAGTAGTTAGAAATTGACATTGTATACAGTATTTCACTTTTACCAGAAATTTTGAAATATTGGAATTCAAAAATGGGAGCCATGTTTGTGGGACGCCAAGTACATTGGGGCCAAGTGTAGCAATGTTTGTACTACATAATTCCTCGCTTCTACTAGCCAAGCACTGGCCCTCTATGCACTGGCATGCTTTGTATGTAACATATTTTGATATAATTACATTTGCAATCTGTAGTTAAACTTCATAGCTCTATCAATACGGGCATAAAATTATTTGGATTAACATTTTAGTTATATATTGCCTTTATAGAAACATAATGTGATGCCTATATGTTCACATACGGTATTTAATATATAATATCTATATATTCACCAATATTTCAGCATACCTATAAACCAATTTCCGCCATATTATATAATATAGAGGGGATTATATGCAGGAGCATAATCTTGCCAGATAGATTAGTATATTCTGTATAAACAGCCTCAAGGTGTGCGTTACGACAAACATTAGGGAAAATCTATTACTCCAGAATAATATTAGTACCATATGTATATATATGCCAAAGAGCCTGAAGCTATTTTTCAATTAGTTTCCTCATATTTTATACTTTAGATATATTCTTATTTAATTTTATTCAAATTAAGTTATTCCTATTAATTGATATACAATAATTATCATTGCTATACAATGTCTTCTTTAGTCTTCAATTTACTGACGATATCCAACCTTGATATATTGACATGGAACTTACTCTAAAAGTTTACCATTTTTTTTTTTTTTAATAAGAGCTGAATTATAATTTTCAAATAATTATAATACAACCGCACATCCGTCAGAAACATTTGCCGTGGTAGCCTGCTTCATTTTGTGGTCGTCGACCGGTTTCGGGCGTTCGCCCATCTCAGGATGCGTTTTTCAGGCAGTGTGACAACACAGACGCACAGAGCAAATTCAGTTTTACACACTGACTGGTGTTTTTAACTGTATTTAAAACTAAACTCTAAAAGGAGTTTAATTACAAATACAGTTAAAAACACCATCATCTTGAGAATGTCTAACATGATAACGTCAACACAAGGAGACATAAACGGGACAGGCTAGGAGACTGTAGCGCAGCGACTCAGGCTGTGGAGCGAACATACACTCGTACAATCAGTCAATGATATAAGTGCAATGGTTATAATAAATTTTAATTAGATAATTGAGTAATGTTTAAGAAATTTATCTGTAATTGTCATTAAAATTTTTATCACTAAATTTCATAATATGATTATTATTATTATTATTCACAGAAGGGGAGGGCAAACCCTACGCTATCCAAAGCCTCCCTTCATAATATGATACTAAGTTTCAAAATGAAATTTTTTTTTTTTTTTTTAATAAATTTTTTAGTGAATATTTATAACTGTTCTATAAGGAACAATAAGTAAATATGATGTATGAACAATATACAAATGGCGTGATAGTTGTGAATGATGGTCATCCAGTGATGACCATCAGTAGTCTACCAACTGGTCACGTGGCCAGCCGTCTGTGAGGATTAGAAGGAAGTGTCGTTGACGATAAATTTGCAGCTAAAGGGTTAGGATGTGATAGGAGTTTATGATGGAAGCTATTGTAACGAGTTTTAGTAAGTTCAGAAACGAATGGAATTTTGAAGTCATTGTGGGATGGTTAGATTACTGACAAAAAAGGGCGGGTTCAGGATATGGCGGAGGATCTTAAATTGTAGGGTCTGTACTTTGTTAATGTTAGATCGTTTTGCAGTTCCGTAAAGTTCGAGTCCGTAAGTCCATATGGGAGCCAAAAGAGATAGATACAGTCGTCTTTTATTGTAGAGTGTTAGTTTTGAGCGTTGGTCGAGTAGTCTTTTTAGGAGCTTGTATCTATTATTCAGTTCAATACGTTTAAGTCTTGTGTGTGGATTCCAAGTAAGTCGCTTGTCCAGGCACAGTCCAAGGTACCACACATGGTCTGCTGAGGGAATAGGTGAGTTCTACAAGCAGCCAGCAGCAAGAGTTTTTCGTTTTAGTGTAAAGACTATGTACTTGGATTTCTGTGGGTTGATTTTTATTCGCCATTTTTGAAGCCAGGATTCCAAAGTTTTCAGGTGGGTTTGTGGAGAGTGAACTGCTAGATTAGGATCAGTATATGTGGAAAGGATTGCAGTGTCGTCAGCGAAGGTATAAATAGAGGTATTTGGATGTGAAGGTAAGTCAGCTGTGTAGAGAGTATAGAGCAGGGGAGCTAAAACACTTCCTTGTGGTACTCCAATAAGAATGGGATGAATAGAAGATTGAGAATTGCCATGAATTACTTGGAAGAATCGATCTGTGAGGTAGGAATTAAGAATGAGTTAGTAAGTAGTGGGTAGACAGTGCTTGAGTTTGCACAGCAATCCTTCATGTCATACCCTGTCGAAAGCTTGAGAGACATCTAAGAATACACCGGCACAGAACTGTTTTAGTTCAAGCGAAGTAGCGATGGTGTCTTGCTGCACAACACGATGAGCTTGCTGGATTGACGAGTGACAGCAGCGGAAACCGAATTGGATACTAAATTTTAAAAAAATATATTTTTTTGAAGGTAGAAAAAGAATTATTTATATTAATTATTTACAATAAATAGTCACAATTTTGCAAACTGCTGCAAATTCAGGGTTTTGTTTATAAAATTCATAATTAGTTTATATATCTGTTTTGTATTTCTTATGCTGTTACTCTTCTATATAGTATTTCCTTTTTTATTTGATTATTTCTACATCATTTATTTACTTTCGCCAATTGTAAAAGTGTCTTTCAAATCAACTGTCAACTCATGCTGATTAAAAAAAAATAAATACATTTCATTTTCTTTCTTATTCTCTCAGTATAAATTGAGAAAAATTTAATATTTTTCTCTTTTGATGGAATATACAAACAAGTTACCTATCCTAAACAGTGTGAGAATTACAGATGTTAACAGATGGCAAAACATTTAATATTACTTTGCTTAAATACTTTATGTTTTCATCATGACATTATAATCGTATGAATTGTAGTATCTTGTCTTATTCATACTGTAAATCACACATGAATAACTTCAATATTTAAATGTAGTCTTATTTACTTACATGAAATTCCCTTTTTCATAACTTATTGCTGCGAGATTTATTTCAATGGTTTGCTTTCTGTTTTACTGCATTTCCTTTTCTTCTTAACATTTTATTGTGGAAGTTAAACATATATAAGTTATATATATGTATTTAAATATATTTAGTTCAATATATAATATTTTCATTATTCTTAAACATTTATGTCTATATTGTTCATTAGAAATTTATATATATCTTTTTCATTAAGAGATTCATGCAGAAATGATTTCTCCTCCAATATTATCCTACCCTCAGGCACTCATTCACACCTGCGCACAAAATTCTCTTGTTTCTCTTTAACTATATAATTGATATAAAAGTACTCACCTTACATTTCCAATGAGAGACAGTGAGAGAGAGAGAGAGAGAGAGAGTGAGAAAGACAGTGGAAGAGAGAGAGACAGATAGAAATGACTTGTCTACCTGAAACAACAACTAAAACTCATCATTCGAAGAAATCCTCTTTTACTTTTCATACAATTCTTGTTCCATCTTGTTCCCTTTTAAGCGCACAAGGACACTTTTCCTTCTCTTACTATAAAACTTTCCTTCTAGTAGATACCATTTCAATTTAATCTTAAAAGTGTCTCAAGTTACGGGGCCAATCTACAATCGAACAGTGTTGTTTTGTATACTGACGCGCGTGTCTCTCACTGTTCAACGCCAGCTGGTACGTTCGTCCACAGTTCCATATAAACATACAACCTTCTTGCCCATCCGGTAAACATCCATTCCACCCCCACCCCACCCCCCGGCATTGACGAAAAAGGTTTTTGTTTTCAACACAACCAAAACGAAACTTTTGATATCTATCTATAACCGTATTTTAAAGAACATTGTAGACTGTTCAACAACTTGTTTTTCGAATACAAAAAGGCAAGCTTTCTCTATCTTTCAAAGTGATAAAAACTCGTTAGAAACAAATTTCATTTTGACTAAAACAAATAAATAAATAAATAAATAAAGTATGGCCAATTGACAACCTTTTTATTTCCTAGGTCCATGTGCTCTTTACTTTTTTTTCCCGTCTTCTTTTACTACCTCATCCTTTTCTTGCCACTAAATAATAAGATTTTTCTTGTGTGTGACTACATATAACATTTACTTCAATCTTTGCAGTCTAAGATACCATTACTTCATTTCCACCCGTCCAAGGCTCATGATTTAGTAGGTGGGGATGTTAAGCCTTATAGAAAATAAAAAAAAGAAAAAAGTTATCAATTTGTACATTATTTTCAATTTTCTTTGTTTCATCTTATACAGAATTTAATAAATAAATCAATTACATCTAAACTCATCAAATATCTAGACTCTCACTTCCTCCTTTCCCTTCTTTAAACAATCGTCTTTTTTAATCATGGATTAATTTCCCTATTGCATAATATTTCATTTTGAGACATCGACAAGTTTTCAAGTAAACTCTCATTTTATTTCAAGATGCTGTAAGGTATACAACAGTTGGCTACTTTGGCCATAACAGGTGCGATAATGATAACACTGCCATCCGTGTTACTGGGCTTCGGAATCCTCGATTGTTGAGATAAAAGATCATCCTAGAATGAGGTGAATATAGAGTGCACAAGTTTCTTATAGGCGAGGTCATTGGTGGTAAGTTAAGGCATTGCGAATCATTTCCTTCTTTGCAAAATTTTGCAATGAGAAAAGTAAGTAAGAAGTGGAGGTTTGAGAGAGATTATAAGATTTGTATTAGCAGTATGGAGGAGAACAGCCTCAAAGGGCTACTTAGAGGGTAGCAGTGGCTAGTCATTATTTGCTGTTACTCCAGACGAAGGATAATGGCCTGTCTGGAGCAGATGCTTGGCTTTACGGATTGAACAAAGGAAGAACTATGGCGTTAGAAGGATATAGTGGATCTGTGGCGTTGAATGCTGCTGTATGTTGGAAGAGTGGCAGGAAGAATTTAATGAGATGAGGATATTCTTTTATAACCAAGTTGCACAAGCTGCTTTAAGGTATAAGTTAATATATCCAGCAATCAACCACTCTGAGTGCAATATCTTAAAGATCTCCTAAATCACCAACTCTTGTCCCAAGGAAATAACGCCATTCTAAGCAATTTTTCGACAGAGAATTTCAACAATGAAGAAATAGAGAATTGGAGAATCAGTAGAAGCACATGGACAGTTCTTCAGGCTAAACGATTTATAAAAGATATAAGACAGGAAGACTTGCAGTATCTCCTCTCCATGAGTAGGATACAATTGAAGATCATGATAGGTGTATTGACTGTACAGTCTTAAATAGCTGGTTATTTACATAAGATTCACAGCAGGATGTCTAGCTCTTTATGTAGAAAATTGTGACGATGGATACAGGAAAACGGTGAACCACTATCTAGGTTTGTGTCACCTTTTCGCCAGTAGTAGTTTCCGCAAATTTGGCTAGGGTGAATTTCCAAGGGAATGCTTGGGGAAGTTGGAGATTAAGCAGATCTTAACGATATTACAGTCATACCATTAGGTCACTCGGGAGTAGCTTTATTTTCAGAAGTAGATTGAGAGCCATATTGGCTCAGGTACCGCGCCTCCCGGCATCCACTGATAATAATTCTAGTAATAGAACCTTCATTTTTACTTTCTGTTACTACTAGAAATAAGAAGCGTTGCTTGTGATCCTGTAAAATTATCAAAATTGAATTTCAAATTGAAATTCGAACTTAAACCAGTTTACAGTTTACAGAAAACAGTTTACAAACTTATAGCAAATAGTTTTTAAAATTTATTTACATTTTGTATAATATCGATGCATTTAAATACATAATACTTTTTAATTTTAAATATTAATACATGGTACTATCAACTATACATTATTAATTTGCATTGATAGAATTGTAAAGTTGAAGAAAATCGGTTAAAAAAAATGGGTTAATCGTTTAATAATAAGTTTATGATTTTTTTTTTAATCCCTTTGAAACTAATTGGAATTGAAACGAATGGCAAGTAAACCGTCTTTATAATCCTCACCATCTATCTGTGAATAAAACTGAATAAACCTTTCGTATTTATGAGTGTAGACAGTATGTATATAAAGTTTAAAGGAAATCATCTGATGTAATTTCCAGAAAATCTAGAAATACTAAAAATGAAAACCTTAAATCACACTTTTCTGATTGGTTAATTTTTGTCCATAATCATCATGTCCAGAAGTGATGTTTGATACCTGAACGCTATCATAAGTTTAAGCTTTTTTTTAAGTTGTTGTTTAGGAGATAATTTGTTTTTATACAGGCCAAATACACCACATCCGCTAAAAAAATTTCCTTCCCTTTCCCCAGAGAAACGGTTAAAATTTATTTCCGCCGAAAAATAATTTCGAAAATTTTGACATGATAATTTCCTCTTTAGCAGTAAAAGAAAATCTGGTGTGAAACACTCACACAACTTTCTCTTACTCCAGTTCTCAAAATTATAATTGACAAATTTTATAGTTTCTGTACTAAATTTAATGAAATTCGTCGAAAAAAATGAAAAAACTATCCGGTAAAAGCGCACTTCCGGTTTACTAATTTTCTTGAAACTCAGAATTTCGGACATCTATTTATTTCTAATTAATTTTGTTTGGATGATGGAATTCTATAATCAAGTATGATAGCATTTTAGAGAAAAAAATAACCCCACCTCTACCGTAAAAGTGCCCTTATATGAATTTTCCCAGAGAAATGTTTTAATTAAAAGTTGTAGTACTTTATATGTTTAGTTTATATAAGAAGTTTCAAGAAAATCGTCAGAATCATTTTTGAGAAAATCACGAAAAAGTGATATAACCATTTAGTAAAGCGGTAATGTAAACGCATTTCCGGTTATCCGATTTTGTTGAAACTCGGAATTTCCGCAACATATTCAATTATAATTAACATTATTTAGATGATAGAATTGTTTAATAAACTGAAATAGTATTTTAGATGAAAACTAACCCCACCCTTCCACCATAACGCCCTTAAATGAATTTTCCTAGAGAAATGTTATAAATATAAGTTGTAGCTCTTTGTATGTGTAGTTGATATATTAAGTTGGAAGAAAATCGTTGGAGCTATTTTTGAGAAAATCTCAAAAACGTAAAAAAATCAACTTATAAAGTGGTACTTCCGGTTGAGGAATTTTGACAGATGACCCATTGTCGGATCCCATGGTGATCGGAATATCAAGTTTGAACTTTCTACGATTTTTCGTTTTTGATCTATGCTGTTCACATGCATACATACATACACACACACGCACACACACACACACACACACACCATTTGCTAAAAACTACTTTTTTGGACTCAGGGGACCTCAAAATGGATATTTCCTGTGAAAACTCAATAACGAAAATTCGACACGATTACAATACTTCCTCTTACTAGGAGTAAGAGAAAGTAAACAAATAGCATCAAATCGTTGAGACTTCCGTGACCAATGTCCGATGCAAAGCATGGTGTATCCTTACCCTTCGGATTTTGAACCGCGCCCTTATTTGGGTATAACTGAGATTTTGTCCATATCGCAATATGTTTTCTTTCTAGAATAGTTGCTGGTTTAAGAGGGCCAACAATGACAAATTTGCAGGTTGCCATGTGAGTGGAAACTTAGATTACTTCATTACTGGATACCAACTTAAAAAAACAAAAAAACAAAAAACAAACGAAGACTTGATATTTGTTTTGCAAAAAATACAGAGCCATTGTCTTGGCGCCTTTTTTTTTATCCTTTTGTCATTTCTGCTTTGAGGGGTTTATGGTGTCAACCACATCTAATGGAGATTGCTTCAAATTAAACTACTTCCGTTATGTAGAAAACTTAAATTAAATTGACTTTAACTCTTGTAATTCACTCTTACACAATTACGTTTATCTATAAATAAGATACACATACACACTGAACAATGAGAAAGAACACAAACTCTTCCTTTCCTTATTCAAGTTTTGAACCAAAGTCCTTACTTGTTGTAGAACTAGTTGGAAGGCAGACGGGAACAAATTATCTTCATTGCATTAGTGAAGAACAGTTAGGACAATTCCCTTTGCATTCAATTTTAAAGTCTATCAACGTGAATGGTTGGAAGAAACTTTTCAAACCACTTGGCAAACAGCTACTAATTATTTCAATGGGTCATCGTAGGTTTTTTTTTGTGGGAGGGGGGAAGAAACTTCCCTTCTAAACTATATAACAAAAAATATTGTTATGTAATAAATTTGTTGTATAGCTTGTTATGTAACTTCAAATAATTTCTTACTGGATATCATTTGTTTTTGTAAAAGTAATATTTTTTTCTAAAATAGTTGAATTGTGTTGAAATTTATTCCTATTTTAGAGGAATAATAACAAAAAGGAATAATAGCTAAAGTATCTTGAATAAATTATAGGAAAATAGCTAAAGTATCTTGAATAAATTAGAGGAAAAATAGCTAAAGTTGTATTTCTAGAGATTAAAAGTAAACACAGCTTTTCCATTTTAATGGGATTTTTTGATCGGTTGGTATTTTAACGGTTTTTGATTTTTTTTTTATAGGAGAAAAATTATTGTGTGGTGTAATGTAATGGTTTGATGTGTTTGTAGTTGGTTGTGTAGCACGAGCGGTCTTGTATAAAGGCTTGTAAATATGTTTGAGGAAAAGATAGAAGTATAAAAATAATTAAGAACACACTGGTAGAGTAAATTAAATATATTACTCCTTAAGAGAAATTAAGTACTTTGAATATCACAAATAAAACTTATAATAAATTCTTATAACTCAATACTGGTATTAGCTCTGATGCTTCCACCTTGATTTGTAGCACAAGTCTGTCCTTAAAATATCTCTTCTCTTTGTTTCTTCAATTCCTCCCCTTTGAGGAGAAGGGGTAGTACAATGCCATAATTGTTCTTGACCTTACCAGTAACCGTTTTCTTATACCTGGGCTGGTCCTTTTGCAAGGGAATGTCAATCTTTTTCTTAATTTTTATTTATTTATAAATTAATATTATTTCCACGTTTCTTGCATCCATCACATTATCCTCCCTCCTGGAGAAATTTTTCGGCACGAAAAATTTGGGAGGTAATCTAGAGTGTAGAGGCTTGAAGGTTATCCTCTGGTATGGCGAGAGGCGTGTGTGTAACCTCTGTAAGGTAGTCGTGTGTAAGTAGACTACAGGCATCTTCTTCTGGAGCAAACGCTGCTTGAATGTGTGAGCGTTGCTCTGGTGATGGATCATCTCCTTCTCGACGAGCGAACGCTGTTTGAATGGGTGAGCGTTACTCTGGTGGTAGGTTGATTGGCAAACACTGCTTGGCGAGTGTTGCTGATGGAGATGTAACTGGCAAGGGTAGACAAGGTGACAAGGTAGACAAGGCAATGTAGACAAGTCGGTACTGTAGGTGTGTATGTACATTCTTGAATTAACTCTATATGAACAAAAAAAAAAACTCGTAAGTATTTCAAAATTAATTAACACATAAATACACAAAATATTTAAAAATATATATATATATTTAATAAGCGAGCAAGGATAAGGAAGGATATGCGATCGCAAAGGGTATGAGAAGATGAAGATCTTTTCCTTTGGTGAAATCTTGTATATCTGAAAAATGATCATACAGAGTTTTGAATTGTATATAATACATTATTGATAATTTCAATTTCTTAAAACTAATCATGCAATTATACTATCATGCAATTTTCATGCAATTAAATTCATGCGCATGCAATAACATTCATGCACATGCAATGGTGCAGTCGACGAAGATTCTTGGATCTGTAAAAGAGAGGTTAAACAAATTTAAATTTCAACAAATATTAGTGTAAAAATTATTAAAGCTAAGAGGTAAAGATGAAATATATATCTTGAGGGAGTATGCACACGGGCGGAGCCGATTGTATGTTCATCAGCTCTTCAGCTATGCTGTGTTTTCTATATACCTTAAGTTAACAATACAAGAAAACAATTAGGCATTATTAAATATAACATTAAAATACAAATGACAGACAAGTACAAGTATAATATAAATTATTTAATTTCCTTTTAAGGCGGACTGAAAAAAAAAATTAATTGGTATAATACAATAAAAAACATCAATATTAACATATAAAATTATTAAACAAATTCACGTGGTCATCTTGATTTCTGCAAAATAAAATAAATTATAATTATTAGTTAAAATATACGAGTACAATGCAATAATTACAAATATTAAAGGCGGAATAAATTTATGATTCGTGTTACGAGATTTTCAGCGCTGAAACAAAAATAACATGTCGATTATTGCAACAACTAAAGTAAAAAAAAATATATCAATACACTTTAGACATTTTTGTTCTTAAGACAAAATTCTTACATATAACATTTACATGTGGTGTAGTATGTAAAGTTAAGAACTGTGAGATATTGAGAATTATTTCAAGAGATTATGTCACGTATGTTATTTCAATGTTATGTATTGTGTGCGCGAGGTGGCACAGAAATTTTGTGGCTAGTTACTAGGGATTTTAGTGAACTTAGCGATTAGTACTAAACTGGTGCGTTTGAGTACCATTTGAAAATTGAATGTTCAATTAATTAAGTGTTAGATGCGGTGCGCAAATTAGTGATTGCCCTGTAAGAACGTTTCTACAAGTATTCATTGGAAATTGCCTTTTAATTGCGAAAGTATGGATTCGCTAGAAAATTTGGAATTTTTGACATGTCCGCATGCAAATGTAGGGACGTGATGCCATAATTAGGTATTACTTGGTTAGTCAGGACTGGTGGAAGCAGGTATGATAGCCATGGTCATAAATTCAGGTGTTCGAGAAAGCGACTGAGGGCTAACTCGTTTTGGGCTGTAATTTGGAAACAATTACGAGCCATATGTCCAAATGTTAAACAATATTGGCAAGTGGGCCTATTTTGGAGGTTATTACTAGTTTCGTTACCATTATTATTACTATTCTGGGGTCTATCTGAATAAGAGTTAAATCGTGAATATTTGAATTAACTCGAGGATTATGATTGTTACTATAACATTGGTTATTATTATTATTATTATAGCGATTATTACTATTTACTCTGTGATTAAAATTTTGAGGAATATTAAAATTCTTAGGCATTTTGCCAAAGTTAGTACGAGGTTTTGGTCTAAATTTGTTGGTGCAGTCCACCTGAAATGTGGGCCGGAACAATGGCGACAAGGTCTGTTCTTTATTAGATTAAAAACTCTACGAGTGAAAGTTGGCTTTAATGTTGGCTTCTGACCTTTATTTCGATGCGGGCATTCTCTGTGGAAATGCATTTGTCCACAAAAACGACAAGGAGATGGGGGTGTGCTAGTATTAGAAGTTTTCGAAGTGACAGCGAAAACTGTGGGGTTTGTTTCAGAAGCCTGTACTTCTTTTAGGGCATTGGCATAAGAAAGTGCTTCGTCTAATTTTTGAGGTAGCTTAGTTCGTACCTCATTACGAAACGGTTGAGGAAGTGACTTCAGGAATGCATCAGTGGCTAGTTTATCTAAAATTGTTTGTAAGGCCTCGAGTGGGTTAGCTTGTGCTTTTAAATGAATGGCGGATTGGATGTGTCTAATGCTAACCGCGAAGGTTTCAGGAGACTCTGTTGGAAGAGATTGAATATTAGTCATCTGTTGTAAGAGGACTAGGGGTGTTTTCTCTTTACGAAATCGGGCTAGAAGTCGCTCTGAAATTTGAGGATACGTTATAATTGTACCCTGGCGTTGTAATTCGGCTTTCTGGGTGTCGTGAAATATTTTTGCAGAACCTGAGAGCCTAAGTGCTAATATTTCTAATTTTGCAGCGTCGACCCAGCCAGAAAGACTGGCACAATGGCTAATTTGGTCTAGGAAATCGGACACTTTGGCTGAATTTTCGCCATCGAAGGTAGGTAAGCTATTGATTAATTGCAAATTCCTTAAGGGATTAGGTTGATTATTAATTGGAGGATTTGCTAATTGCTGCTGCGCAAGTAAATATTCTACAGCAGCGTCGATGCCCATGTCTTGTCCATTTATCTTATACATTTTGGAATAGAATGAATTACTTGGGGAAAGATTATATTTTTCAAGACGTCTACGTAATTGGAGTAAATTGCCTCCAACAGAAATGTTATTATCGCGTAATATCTTTATAATTTGGGATCTATTAAGTACACTCATAAATTCAAAATTCACAAGGGATTGAGTGGTACAATTACAAAAATTTAAAAATGAAATTCACTAGAAATTCAATAATGGGAAATATTTAATTAAAATATTATTTCCGCTGAGAAAATAATTAAAAACAATCAAATTATCTGATGGATAATTTGTCTAATTATGAAATTGAAAATTGTACCTACTTTTAATTTGTGGATTCTGGTTGAAAATATCCCAAACAGCTGGCACCAATGTAATGTTATGGTGTGATGATGTGTAGTTGGTTGTATAGCACGAGCGGTCTTGTATAAAGGCTTGTAAGTATGTTTGAGGAAAAGATAGAAGTATAAGAATAATTAAGAACACACTGGTAGATTAAATTAAATATATTACTCCTTAAGAGAAATTAAGTACTTTGAATATCACAAATAAAACTTATAATAAATTCTTATCTCAATACTGGTATTAGCTCTGATGCTTCCACCTTGATTTTGTAGCACAAGTCTGACTTTAAAATATCTCTTCTCTTTGTTTCTTCAATTCCTCCCCTTTGAGGAGAAGGGGTAGTGCAATGCCATAATTGTTCTTGACCGTACCAGTAACTGTTTTCTTATACCTGGGCTTGTCCTTTGCAAGGGAATGTCAATCTTTTTCTTAATTTTGATTTATTTATAAATTAATATTATTTCCACGTTTCTTGCATCCATCACAGTGGCAATTGTGTCAAAAGTTTTGAAATTGTATTTACATAGAAAATATATATTTTAAGTTCTCCCCCTTAAAACAAATGACTTTTAAAACGAATGATCTGTATATGTACGTGATGTGTATGTAAATTCGTGTCCTTGGCTCGGTTTGCGGTTTAAGTAATCAACACCGCAACTGACACAGTCAAAATCCATTCGGCCAGGAGGCTGCGATTTTTACTGGAATGGTATTTCCAATATTTGTGATTTACTCGAAAATCTGGCTTTAACAATGTTTTTTAAACTTATAAACACCTATGGCGCAAGAGCCCATGGACCAAGGCTTGCCAGGCGGCGATTTGAATAGGGGCACGTGTGGTAAGCACGCCGCAGTTCCCACGCCGTGTAGTTCCGGCCTTCGCTACCTAGGGCGCTACTAGCTGTAGCTTCCCACTTTTTGTCATGATGCTGGGTCAACACCTACTTGCCCTCACGGGAATGGATCCCTGAATTCTCGCAAGAGAGGCGAGTGCGCTAGCCACAAGACCAACGCGTGAGGATTTTTGAAGTTAACTGCACAGACAAACATGTAGCACTTTTATCTAAAACATTTTTTCCTTTTTCCGACAATGGAAAAAGTTGGTTTTAGCATGTCCTGAGGAATAAGTGACGTGATATTTCAAATATTATTTGTGTTAGGTCGCGGCACCTTTGAGAGATTAACTTTGCCTCGCTATTTGGTGGGATTGTCGGCGCCTTTCATCTCTAGGGGTTCGTGCCTTACTTATTTTTCCGCACTCTAAAAACGACTTCACTTGTCTTCTTATGTCGCCTGAACCACAGTGCTTGTGCGGTTCTCTTCTTCTGTCGCCCTACTAGCTAACATCTGTTTACCAGTCTGTCAATTTCGCCTTTAAATTTTGTGTCGCCTTATACGCGCCTATTCGCTGTGTTAAATAATAGAGACTCCGCGGTGAGTAATAAGACTCATCTCTACGTGTCATCACCTTCACGAGACTATATCACCTGCGCCTTAGTTGACTCACTATCACCGCAACTTCAACAGCAGCGTCACCCGCGTCTACGGAGCACTCCGTTCCCCTTCCGCTCACCTAAGTTCCTCTTTTCGACACACACACCCACCCACACGCACACATACACACACCCACACGCCACATCTTTCTTTTTCAGTCCGCCATTCGTCAAATCACTTACCGTCACCAAAGGGTAAGGCTCGTTTCTATTAGTTTTACATTATTATTCCTTTTTGTTTTTCACCCGCTACTCGCCATCTCGACTTGGGTGTCTGCCGCGCAGACAATTTGATTTGGTTCAAAGCTGTAGGCACTGTCTTTTGGACTCAACCTAATATATCAATACATTCAAGCGACTATACCTGCAACGGGCGCTAACCAGTATATACCCGCACTAGCTCTATATTAATTTTATGACAGCTTTTAAAAGAAAATTTGGCAGTTTTATAATTGTACCAGCTCTTGCCCGCAGCTTCACATGATACTAGATATACTACAGTTTCTACATATTTATGGATTAGTTACGAATTTAAATACGTGTTAAATTATTTATTTCATCCTCCTTCTCTCGCATGTTATTATTAACCTTTTCCATACAAACTTTGACACCTCCTTGGGATTGAATTTCTGAAAATCAATTCTTAGTGAGTTTCTACGTCACTAAAGGAATCTACTACGTAATTTAATGTTTTTCATCAGTTGTTTCGGCTCTTCTTTGATGAAGTCAGTCAGGGCATTTCTCTGTATGAATAGATTAACTGTAGCAAATAAAAATTAAGACGTGCGAGAGTTTCCCATCAAATCCCACTTAATTAAATTTTCAGTAGATTGTCGATTGTTGTAGGGGATTATTGCCCTGAAATCTAAAAGATCTATTGTGTCCGGGAGCCTTCTCAGTGTGCAGCCGACCTCCAGGCAGTGTTCACTAGAGCTACCAGACAACACTGCCTGTAATCACCGCATAGTGAGCTGTATTACACAAACTAGGCATGGAAGCCGTAGTTTTGTGTAATATGCTTGTCCTTGTCTGTAAACAGTAGAGTGTATGTAGTTTAAGTGTATTGTTTACTGTTCTGACGAAGTGCATGGATTACTGATCTTTGATAACCCGCGGGTTACCCCTTGCGGGCTAAATTTTCAGTAAGTTTATCAAGTTTTCGTCCTTACCGGATATGTTTCCGGTGTAAAAGATCTTTTGTGAAAGTATTTGTACTTCGAATTGATTTTTAGTAAATATACAGCAAAAGAAAGAAATAAAAAATAAATATTCTAAGTATTTCCAATATAATTATAAGAATCTTCAAAAGTAATTCCATGTAAAAATACTTTAATCATTTTTTTTTTTCCATTTTTACATCAAATGATATTTTACCATCACTAAGATATGTAGTTATGAAAAAATTCTTTTCATAGCTTCGTATATTGTTTCATTTCGTTTTTATTTTTCTTCCTTAGTCCTTAAGGTTTTCTTGCAGTTATTTAATAAATTTTATACTTTATAATATCTCACCTTTCTATATCACGCCAAATAGTCGTGATTTTTTTTTTTTTTCTCTTCCAGGATACAACAAAAAATTGTCTTTTTAAATAATTGATAAAACTTTCCTCAAATTATATCATTATTTTCATTCAACTATTCCTTTTTTTTTTTTTTTGAAGAGAAAGCTTTACGATTATTTCAGAGTTTCAAAAATTAACATATCTTTCAGAAAATAAAATAAAGATTTTGAAGTCTCCATATTGTAATACCGTGATCTCCTGGTGGCATAGTTTGGCCTCCTGCACGACGGTAGCATTACAAAAATGCCTGCAGCTATATTTAGGGACCAATGAAGGACTCTGTCTTCATTTCTTAAATGACGACATGTCTTGATTATGTACTGGTAACAGGATATGTTGATTGATAGCAAAGTGAGCGTAGGCACAAATACACTATTGCATAAGTTTATTTATTTACAAACACTGTTGTAATAGCAGAGAGAGAGAGAGAGAGAGAGAGAGAGAGAGAGAGAGAGAGATTCAAAATGACAGGACCACTGTCTCGGACAGGAGTGGGAGAAACCACCTAAATACAGCGACGGGAAACAGATAAAGGAACAGTTCATACAGCCAATCACTAGGTGTCATTATCCATTTCAAGTGTAAAGTCCAAGCAGTCAGTGTCACTTATCAAATTATACAGTGTTAACCATATTCTGTTAATTCATTCTAACCAGACCATTTTTCTCCTTCAAACAACCCCATTATACTGGGAAGAGAAAAAGAGTACATTGAGGGTAGAGTGACCGAGAGAAGAGTGAGATTTGTGTGTTGAACGTAGAATGGTGGTGATCATTGGTGTGATATAGAGTGTTAAAAACGAAGTGGCTATTTAGAACTCTTGCTTATTATCTGGCTCATATAGCTAATACAGCTAACTAGCACTCTGGCTAATATAGCTACCTTGGTAAAGCCTCATAGTCTTGTAAAAGAGCGAAACGTGTCATTTGACGGTTTGATACAAGCTGTTCCTTAAATAATTCTTTTTCATATCATAGAGTTGTGTTGTGGAGTCCTTCCTTAATTTCCATAAGCTCTTGAATGTTTGACCAGATATTTTCTTCTTTTGATTCCTTTACTGGTTATTTAGCTCTTCAAGTATTCTTTGTCAACACTTTTAGTTTGATTGGCTTCTGATTGCTGCTTGTAGTGAAATCACTAGTTATTACGCAAATATTATTTATGCCAATTAGAAATAGAGATTTCTTGTGGTTTGCTACAAGGGGAAAGTCTTAGTCCGGCCCTTTTTATTTTATTCATAGCTGATATTGTATCATTTTTCAAAAAGAATGAGGCACCAGGAATTAAACTCACTGTATCAAATGATATCAATATGCTTTTGTTTGCAGACGACCTGGTGTTGTTTGGATACTCTTGGCATGACGCGCAAAAGTATTTAAACATCTTGGCCCAGTATTGTAAAGATAATTTTTTGGACGTAAATATCCAAAAAACTAAAGTTTTAGTGTTTCATAAGTCTCCCAGAACAAGGAAATAAAAGATTTGTATTTTGAGAGAGTGAAGTTAAGCTACACTAAAAGCTATATCTATTTAGGAGTTCCATTTTCTTCCAGTGGTAAGTTTAAAGATGCCTTACATCACTTCTCACAAAAATCAATAATTGCAAGTGTAAAAGTTAAAGATATTTTAATAAAAAGTAAAAGTGATAGTTGGGAAACAAAAATGACTCTTTTTGATTCCATGGTGTCTTCGGCAACCTTATACTGCTCTGAGGTGTGGTCTCTGAGATATTTGGAACCATTGGAAGCTGTTCAAAGTAAGTTCTTGAAGACACTTTTTTTTTGGCCACAGCATACCCCTCATTATATGGTAAGACTTGAAACAGGTAGAGCTCCTCTCAGTTTACAGGTATTTAAAAAAGTTATAAAATATTGGATAAAGCTACTTTCCCTTCCAAATGATAGGTTTGTGAAACAATGTCTTGATGTTTTATGTTCTTCTGATAATAATGACAAACATAATATTGATTACAATTGGGTGACAATGATTAGATTATGGACAGAAGCTGTAGGCGACCCATATTTCTTTCATTTAATGGACCGTGAATATGTTTTGAATAACAAAAACTCTATTATCCTTAAAATGCTAGATCACCTTCTCAGTAAGGACATTAATAGAGTACTTAACTCAAAGTTTGCCTCTTCTTACAGACTCATAACTGATTTTAATTATTTCGAGCCACAGCCATATTTGAAATATAATATTAATATTAATAAATTAAGAGCAGTAAGTCAGTTAAGATTATCTGGTGACAATTTCGTTAAGCTGTTTATTAAAGGTTCTACAATTTCCATAGTTTCGGAAGAAAATTGTCCGATTTGTTTTAAAATTGTTTCAAAACCGTTGCACCCACCATCTGTTAATACAATGTCAGGCTAATTTTACAAACCGCAATAAGTTTATAAATAAATATTTAACAAACACAAATACACAGACACAACTTAATAATTTGTTAACAATAGATAGCTATGAAAAACTGAATTCATTGTATTTATATTTAATAAGTTTTATTGATATTTAATTTCTATTCTCATAACAAGTAACTATTTAATTGTACATTATTTTGGTTTATATTTAATCTTGTATTTAGTTATAAAAATTTGAATTCAATGAGCTTAAATTTTATTTATATTTAATTAGTAGTACTGATAAGTAAATATTTAATTTTATATTATTCTGGTTTAAATTTAATTTTGTTTCTGGTTATAAAAAATTGAATTCATTGAGCTTAAATTTAATAAGTTTTATATATATTCAATTTGTACTATTGATAAGGGAATTATTTAATTTTATATATTTTTGGTTTAAATTTAATTTTATGTCTTGTCCATGTTTTGTTATTATTTGTAATTATTATCTAATGTATTAATCCACACTCAGATTGTACAAGAATTTTCTTAAACAATAAAATAATATCTAAACTAATTCATAAAAAATTCTTAGATGCCTGTTGTACAGCTCACTACCCGAGGATGGGTAGTGTTGGGTGTAACGAGAGAACACTGACAGGTAGCTGGCAGTGCACTGAGAAGTCTTCAGGCTCCAATAACCATAGATGTTGACGCGTCTTAAATTAAAAAAAAAAAAGTACTTTTTTTGTTCTTTTAAGTTGTTCCGAATTTCATATTTAAATACAGGCAGAAAATTACATTATAAAGTCGGATTCTGTCCTTGTGAGATAACAAACTAAAATAATAATAACACTGAGGAATTAATCACAATTATTTCATTTAGTATTTTTATTTTTAAGTTGGTGGAAAACCCTGCATACTTGCACACTTGAGTCAATAAGTTTTAAATTGTTAAATAATTTGGCCATTTTCCTAACAAATGAAATTCTAGTTTTCCTTTTACATTATAGTCATTTGGATAGAATAAATAAAACGTTAGTCTGAAAGTTGTCAGAATAAAATAATACACTTTCTTGTAGAATACACTGTTTTTCAATATTCCCTATTTGGTGAAAAAAAAAAAAACAAATAATGCAATATAAATGCTAGAAATATAGTGTGATGAAACCATTAAAGTGTAATCGGCTAACATAATCGCTACAAAATAATAGTAAAGAGTATGTAACAATAGCTTTAGTGGCAATAACAGTCTTTGACGATTATATTCGGATTGTTTAAAAAGCTATTGTGTTTGGGGCAAGAAGCTGAAATGGATGGAAAGTTACCCACTTTAAGTTTCCCCCAAACTGCTACATTTTCTTTTTGTCACACTAAAGTTGGCATTTCCTTTTTCTTTTTTTTTTCTTCAACTACTATTTCTTGTTGTCGTTGTTGTTGTTGTTGGAGTGCTGTTGATATTATGGGAAGAAAGAGGATGATAATGTGGGCACACCCCATATAGTTTTATAGTTAGTGCTGCATAGTTCTGGTATTGTATCTCTTTGAGTTGAACAGAGTACTCTCTCTCTCTCTCTCTCTCTCCCTCTAAACATCATCCATGTATACACTTATTGCACACTAGATTATGGATATCACCAACATTACTGGACTGTTTTCCTCAAATGAGCACCACACCAAAAATGTACTTAAAAAGGTACAAACATACACTTTACGTTCGCTTTATAGAGTTCTTTATTTGGAAAACGGAGTTTGTATGCAGATTTTTCTTTTTTTAAATTAAGGCACGTCAACAAATAATAGTTACTGGCACCCGGAGGAGCCTTCTCAGTGCACTGCCGGTCTCCGGACAATGTTCACTCATTACGGACAATACTGTCCATCACAGGACAGTGATCTGTAGAGGCACCTAGAAAGAAAAAAAAATCTAAGGGCAGCACAGCTGAACTCGAATCCGGGTCCTCCGCCTGCCAGTCCAGTGCGCTAACCACTAAGCTAATCCCGTCCCTAAAAATTTATATTATAAAAATATAATTGTAATTTCTATTACTTTTTAAAATAGAATCTGGTGTGAAACACTCACACAACTTTCTCGTACTCTCCAGTTCTGACAAATTGTAACAGACAAATTTTATAGTTTGCATACCATATTTAATGAAATTCGTCGAAAACTGAAAAAACTGTTCAGTTAAAGCGCACTTCCGGTTTACTAGTTTTCTTGAAGCTTGGAATTTCGGATACCTATTTATTTCTAATTAATTTTGTTTGGATGATAGAATTGTATAATCAACTATGATAGCACTTTAATGAAAAACAACTACAAACCCCTCCCCTAAAAGTGCCCTTAAATGAATTTATCCAAAGAAATGTTTTAAATAAAAGTTGTAGATCTTTCTATGTTTAGTTTATATTCGAAATGTTGAGACATAAACGGAATATCAAGTTTCAACTTCCTACGGTTTTTCGTTTTTGAGCCATGCTGTTCACATACATACATACATACACACACATACACACACACACACACACACACACAGACCATTTGCTAAAAACCACTTTTTTGTACTCAGGGGACCTCAAAACGGATATTTCCGGTGAAAACTCGATATCGAAAGCTTGACACGATAACAATACTTCCTCTTACTAGGAGTAAGAGGAAGTAAAAAGATTCAATAAAAAAATAATTGTATTGTATATGTTACCGGCAAAGTATGAAATTCAGGCAAAGTATAAAATTCATCCCGGACGAGCCCCAATTTATTTTTATTACATCCCAATTTCAAAATATATTTTAATAGTAATCATTTAAAAGTTAAATTATTTTACTTAAAGTACCAGAAATAGTGAAACACCATTTGGAATAATATGATTTATTATACTGAAACGCTACAATAGAATTTCCCCAAATTAACAAAATGAATGAATAATAGGGAATATTTAAAAGAATATTTTTCAAATACACAAAATTTATCATAAGAAATTTAATCTGGTATCTGAGTATAAACCACGCATGGTATTAATCTGGTATCTTAGTATAAACCATGCATGGTATTATATGAAATGCATGCTTAGGCATTCTATAGAGTGCCTGAATTTCATACTTTGCCGGTAACATATATACATACAATTACGCAGTATAAGGCATATTAGAGATACGTCCTCACTACAAAATTAAAATAATGTGTAAAAATTAAAAAAATTAACCTAAAAATTAAAATAAACTTTAAAACCTATCCACACACTTGTGTTTACTAATTCAATATTATATTAATCTTTAAACAATAGAGTATTTCTTATACATATCATATCGTCTTCAACCAGTCGGATCAGTAATTGTGAGCTTTTTTAGAAAACCACGACTATCAAGATGTATCAGTAAATTTACGTCACTACTGAAAAAAAAAAGAAGCAAACAGTGTGCATCTGCTGAAACTGTGCGTGCTCTATGTGAAATCGAAGGGAAATATGTCCTTGATCAGCTTACTTCCCGGTGTTGGTTTCAAAAACCTTAGAAAAAAAGACAATCTCAGGGCGGCCACCATGTGTCGTTGATAAGGCTTCACGGGAAGCTGTCTAGTCAAATCCAATTACTAGTATTTGTGCATGTGCGCAGAATTGGCAGTGTTTAACCCTCCATTAGTCGCGGCTGATCTGAGAGATCGCGTATGGAGAATTTTATTTCCCTTTCCTGCCGTGTTGGCAGCAATGCAACATAAATCTCGCTATTTTTCTAATAATCGCGTTGTAATAAATTAGTGTGAGTTTCATGTTTCTAGGTTAGTCATTGTTAGCTTCAGGTGTAAATTTGATCTCACAGATCGCCGCGACCACTGACGTAAGTTGGTTTAATTTTTACTTTTTCGCTCTTTAAGCTCGTAAAACTTTTTTTTTTAAAGTAAATTATTTATAATTCAGTACGACATTTCCAACCGGCTTAATTGACTTATTTCAAGTAAAATGATCAGATAGTTCGCTACATTTATACATTTTTTTCCCCAGATATAATTATAATGGATTTAAACAGGAAATTCAACCTAAATAAAAAAGATGATATGGAGGAGGTGCTAAAGATATTGCTAGCAGATGATGATTCAGTTAGTGATGTTCAGAGTGATGATGATACTGACACAGACACTGATACTGTAGTAGTTGACAGTATATTAGAGAAGGAGTATAGCGTTCAGAAAAGTGAAAACCAAAGTTTCTCTGGAGAAGAAGATTCTGATGACGAGAGCAATAATTTCGATAATTATTACATTGCATTTCAGAAAAGGAATAACATCCAGATCTGACAGAAATAAAGGGCATGCTAGGGCTTCTTTATCTGGCTGGAGTGTAAACACGGTTTAAAGTGTCAATTAAAGTTTAAACACAGTTAAAAGTATTAGTATTATTTTTGAATGGTTAAAAAGGGGAACCTAGTATAATCTTTCACCTTTTAAATTATTAATTTTTTAGTTTAAAAAGACTTGTTATAAGTTTAAATTAATAAGATCTCAGAGATCGCCGCGACTAAAATAGCATGATTTAGAGCCGCGACTATTGGAGGGTTAAAGACACCGATAGCTGTCATCTCCATACTATTGGAAAGATATAAAAGGAGATATGTAGGCTAGTGCCTCACGAGCTTACACTTCAACAGGTCGCCATAAAAATGATTACTTGCCCACTTCACTTAAAAAAAAAACCTACAAAAGAAGTGTGACATTTGATGAGAAGTGAATTTAATGGGAAATCGTGTGACGAATTAGGTAGTGAATGGTTGGATCGCAGTCAAACAGTATCCCCGGTTGGTGCAACAAGGCAATTATTTGAGAAAATGTCAATGTTGTGTGCTATTCCTGGTATTATGAAGTAATAATTCGTTCCAGATCGATGTTTATTAAAATATTTGCGGCCATGTGCAATTTTTTGCAGCTCGTCTAAAGGCACTCTTACATCTATCCATTTTTTTTTTTTTTTTTTTTAAACTTTTTTCATAAAATGATGAGTCTACTATGGCGAATTCAGAATTTAAACAATAAAGAAATTCTAACTATATATGCCGTTCAAATAAATCCATCAGTTTTATTTAAATAGTTAATGGCTTGCAATAATATAACGTTTAGAAGATATGGATATTTTATGGACGGCTATTGCGTTATGTGCTGGATTGAAAGCGGCTTACAAATCCCAGACTTGGATGGATATATATCATATAATATATTAAAGTATATTTGCTAAACATCTCTGTCCAATGGAACTGAAGTATTTTTTATTTCAGCTCCTCTGAAATAGAGATAAATTCTATATTCCATTCTTAGAGTTCTTTTGTTGTTTCTTTTAAAGAAATAAGTTAAAATAAGAAAGATTGGAAAAAAATGTTTAAGTAGCAGTAAATAAAGAAGAAAAGAAGTATGCAGCTAGGGTTAAAACTGTTGAAGAAGAAGAAGAAGAAGAAGGTAGGATAAAAAAAATGGAAAGCGAAACGCAAGACTATGTGATGGTAGTCTGATGTTTGGTTGCATCCTATAGGATAAGAGTGTTATATTACAAGATGAAAAATTCATACAGTCTGTTACAATTTTCTATACTAGATGAGATATGTCAGTCATTCAATGTATGGTTTGGAATATACTAGTTCGTGAGTAGAAACCAAAACAAAAAGCATAAACCAAGCAGGAGTCTGAAACATTTCGAATATTGATCAATAAGAAAATTGCCAAGATACTTGGCAAGGGAGAGAGCATTACAGTAATATTATAGCGAAAAATAATATTATTCAACTAGGGTTAATATGTTGTTTTTTTGTTTTTTATTTAGTTTTTGTTTATTGTAAAGTAATTATAGCAACAACATTATTAAATAAACATAGAAAAACATAGAGTTTTTCTTATTTTGTTCCCGGTATAATAAATAATCATGAAAAGCCCAACGAATTTGGCGGAACATATTGTGAAAAAGTATTTTCTTCATCAGAGATAGTTTTCGTGATCTTTTTGAGGTCATCGACCGTTTTCGGGCGTTCGCCCATCATTAGGATGTTTTTTGTCAAACTGTGTGATAACATAGACTTGCACAGAATAAATTTAGTTGATACACTCAACTGCGCAAGTCTAAGTTACCACATTATTTGTTGCGAAAAACATCCTGATGATGGGCAAACGCTCGAAATCGGTCGATGACCACAAAGAAAGCAGGCTATAACGGAAAAATATTTCTGGCGCTTTCCAGCTTTGCGGAACAACAACAATTTTCTTCATGAAAACATCTTTAGCTGTTTACTTTGCGATGCACGATACTGAGAAGTTGTAATAATCTGTTCTATTCTAGAGTTTGGCGAGCCTGCAAAGGTGGTAGTTGAGCTTAGACCTTATCGGGGGGGGGGGACCATTGTTCTCCCGGAAAAAAACACCCTCAGCCCTATCGCAAGAAGCATCTATCAGAATCCTTTCTGCAAGCTCGCCTCTAGATAGAACAAGTCAGTGGAAGAAGTGAAAAGTAAGGTGTTGTGATTAATACCTCTAAACCATCGTCGAAGATCAAAAGACCACAAGCTAGAAGTAGTTTGGCCAATGGGATATCTCTCTCTCTTTTCCCTTTTCCATTCGAGAAATAGTTGTGATAACCTTGGACGCTCCCAAGGATTTCGAAAAGGACTACTACTCAGTGCATAGTTATGAGTAAAATCAGAAGAAATTAGCTTGAACTTACGAAGGAAATATATGAGAAACTCGTTATACACCATCTGGAGACAAAATAGGCTTGTTGTCTAAATCCTGCTGAACATTAATGCTGATATAAGCTAATCGGTTATTAGATCAAGCAGGCATTGTAACTAACTATAAGCCACGTCACGTTTCAAGCGACTCACACCAGCCAACACTACCATTCCATATCCATCACCAACATCATCACTATCGATGGTTCTATCACTTCCCTCTCACAAGTACGTCAAGGTATAATTTTTGTAAAGTGCAGTAATGAATTGTATCTTCAATTCATCGCCAGTCACCAAAACTCCTATTAGTTACAAAACCTATACTAAAAAAAAGTGATAAAACCAAACAAAGCACTGAAATGCATTCAGGAAAGATCTTAACAATGTAGTCCTCCCCCCCAGAACCATCCAAAAATCGATTTTTTGAAAAAGAAAAATTTCTCAAATAAAAGTGATAGGCCTAATAAAATCCTAAACCTAATGGATCCGTTTTCAGGTGAATTGCAAAACTTCGGAAAACAAATTTCATGCACCAAAATGTTTTTTTGTTTTTTAATTATTTTGACACACACACATCCGAGGAAAGCTCAATTTCGAAAATCAGATGTGATCGCAGTGGGAAAATCAAGTAAAATTTTACCTCTTACAGCAGCAGGAAACAAAGTAAAATTTACTAAAATTTCAGAAAATTTCTTTTAGAGCGAAACCTTTGTTCGGCATTAAGTATTACGATAGTCACATTGATTTTTAGTCAAAGGTCGACGAACTAACTAAAATTCCAAAGATCACGGTTAGCACTTTTATATGGTATTAGTATTTAGTACAGATGGTCTGTATGCAGATTTTAGGCTGTTAATTGTGATTGGCTATTTTCTATAACCATTAATGAATACCGTCTAGATTTATGTATCTATGACTGATTCGTGGATGGCTTTGTGCAAATAACGCATTTTTTACTCTTTTTTTTTAATCCTAGCAAGAGGAAGTGCTGTGATCGTGTTAACATTTTCGAATTTTCACCGAAAATGTTTTGAAGTCACCCGTTTAGATTAGATTAGATTAGATTGGGTAGGGCCACGCTTCATTCCACTGCGACCTACATTAAGAGGTCTATTGTGGATCACCTGGGTTTATAGCACATCCTTCAGCTTTGCTTTCCTTATCAGACCCAGCAAAGCTGAAAGTGGCTCCGTCATGAAGCTCATGGCTTCGGGATTACTAGTCCCCATTTGAAGAAACCTTGTTCTTGCCAATCCGGCACACTCACAAAGGATGTGCACCGGGGTTACCTCCTCGGTCCTGCAGAAACGGCATAATGCATTGTCTGCAAGTAATAAATGGTGCATATGCCTATTCAGCCTGCAATGCCCTGTTAGTAGACCCACTATTAGCCTTATATCCCTTCGGCTATGGCTCAGTAGGTCCTTGGCAAATTTAGGCAAATGTCTCTTAATAAAGAGTTTCGCCTGCCTCTGCCCTGGCGTACTTTCCCACCATCACAGACGCTGGTCTTCTATCCATTCCTTAATAGAAGCGTGAATGAGGCTCCTGGGCAACCCGCACATCTGCCCTTTCGTTACCAAGGTACCAGTCACCCGTTTACGAAAAAAGAATTTTTTAAAGAATAGATCTGTATATGAGTGTGGGTATTCCTCCCCCCCCCCCCCAACTACCCAGTACACCTGCAACTGAGGACTTCAATTTTGCCTTGTTCCTTTAATGACTGCACATATTAAATAGATAATTAGGCATGTAAGACATTGTCATGCCATGTAGATAATGTCAACTGGTAGATATTTGTTCATTGTAATTAAACAATTGAAGTTATTAATGCTAATTAAATTAATAAAATTGTCTTTTCTAATTAACTTTTTGCAAAGATCAGCTAAGCTTTCCTTTTTCAAGATGATGTGGTTCTTATTAGATTTTTGTTCTATGATTCTCGATGAAGGTCATTGATAGATAATGTGTTGTCATGTCGGAGCAGATTTCTGGTTGTCTGACATTCTTCACTATCCCTAATTTTAATTGATGCAAATTATGAAGTATTTTTGCCATGTCTGTTTAGAGTCATTGTTAACATTGGCGAATGTTTTATTTCAGCATCAAGTATGCTTTGTAAATTCGGAAAATAGCTGACCTCTTTCTGTTTCTTTTCATACTTCTTTCCATATAAAGTACCAGATTAGTACGATTATATTAATTTATATTAGAATGGTTGCTAGTATACTAAATTTGAAGGAAATCTAAACCTAAAATATAGGACTTTACACTAAAATATATAGAAAGGGTAGTGAGAGGTAAAGAGAAAGATTGATGATGACGCGTAGTGATTACTGCATGAACTCTGCTATAAGACTCACTGAATACTCTCCCCTCACTGTATTTAAGCAGTTTCTCCCACTCTAGTCTGGCCTAAACTGATATCTCTCTCTCTCTGCTATGAATCACTTTCTTTAGATCCTATTCCATAAGATATTTACTATGTGGTGGATGGTTAGGTATCCCTCCTACCGCACTCTATATTTATGTGAATGTTTCACACAACTTTTTTAATAATTAATTTTGAATTAAGTAATAAACAATCGTAAGGTTTTATATTTTGAACAAACCATAAATTATTATTTAAAAAAAAAAAGTGCACAAAATTAATCAACTTTTTATCGAAACAAAACAATGTCGATAGTTGTCGGTTAACATTGATTTATTTTGATATGATATTTAAGAAATTTAAATAATAAATCTGGTGATCTTGATTTAAAATGCCTGAAAATTTTTACTGAAATCGGTTTAAGTTGTTTCAGAAGTTTTTTTTTTTTTTTTTTCTTTTTACAGTATTGATATAGACTTTTTTATATATTTATATATTTCACTAAACTGGTAACTAACTACCTAGTATATCCTAAAGTAATTAACTTTGATAAATTTTGAAAACGATGAAATCGTGCATGGATTTTATTTTTACACATTAAATTAAAAAAAATATATATATATAATATTTAATTCTGTGTATTTGATAAAGTTGGACAGCATGGAGGTTAAAAAGTAAATACCCACTTGAGCTCACTAATTGCAATGCAGCCAGGCAGATTAGGCCAGATTATTTGATATTGAAATTAAAATCCAAAGCTGTTTTTTTGCCGACGAATTAATTTTGCCTAAATCAATGTGTATATTAAATTTCATTTCCGCAATAAATACAACATAAAATATGTTATCTAATAATATATAGCTTTACAAATAATTCTACAGCAAGTTTTTAAATTATTTACATTAAAATTTGAAAATGCGGGATATATTCATTCTCTCAGTAATGTCTTGCTGGCAGCTTATCTTGCTTGCAACAAAAATTCATATCGCAATCCGTCCAACAATGTAGTCTGCCACGACTTAAGATATATACCTAACGCATCTCTCTACCAAAAGCTAATGTTGATAAAGATCCAGTCTAATTCAAACGCTAGGAGATCTGGAAGGAGATGTAGGGGATATTGATAATCATAATATTGTAACCAACTGGTCTACAAGAAATTGATAGCTACAAGATAGGAACAACATAAAGAAACATTCCTGGACGGATAAAATCTCAGATATATATTTATTGTAATATGATTTGTATTGGGGGGGGGGGAGTAAATTAAATATGTTAATTAATAATAATTATTATAATTCATAATGAAATCTTCTCTAAAGGGATTTCGTGAGGTCTGTGTTTATACAGAAGTTGGAGAAGATGAAAAAAACAATTAAATATTTAGGTTAAAAAAATATATAATTAAAAAACAATATATATCAAAATAAGTAAATATACCATATTATTGTTATATAACAACATAACTTGTCTTGTCATTTGGGAATAAATGCTTTTTATAAAACTTAAAGATATTACATATTTTCTGACTTGAAGAAGGTTGGATTTCTTGGAGCACTTCCACCACTCACACTGTAACATGGCTTTTTCTAATGACAGTTTTTCACTCCTTTTACGATATAAATTTTGAACTGACCTCCTTCCCTAAAAGGGTCCATCTTATTATATTCTATCTCCACCCCGGAGAAAGTGAAATAAGTAAGTTAAGAGGGAAATTCCCCTTTGTCCTAAATAAATGTAATGATAAGGGTAGACCAGGTATCTCTGACTCAACTAACTGTTTCTTTTGTGCCTTTCAACCTTCAAAAAACCCAACTTTATAAATATGTACATTGGAAAAATTCCCTACTTTACAATCATAAAATATTTATCAAGGATACCATTTGATACAATTTATATTTATTAATTCTCCCAAAGATGTACATATTACAATATATACGAAGATTTTATTCCTCTGTATTACTAGTAAAATAATTTGAACTTAAAAATGGGTTAATCTGATAAATCGGTTCAACTTCTGAAGGATTGAAGGAAACTTCTATTCTTACCTCTGCTGAAACTTTTTGTCTAATTACTATTCAAAATAATATCATACGGATGTTAAAACAAGAGAATAATGAATAAAAAAAAACGGAATTGATAATAATGACAATAAATGGAAGTTGAAAAAAACTTTGACTATATTTAGTATACCATATAAGGGGCGAAGAAAACTTAATTGCGATTTTTAAAGCCATTTCCCTGCACATAGAATATGATTTCTGTGAGTAACATTTCTCCCTGCTTTTAAGGAAACTTGATAAAAAAACCGTCATCCTAATTCCCATCATTTATGCCAAATTAAATAATATTAATGCCATGAAAGAATAAACTAATTTATTAAATATTAAGTCTTTCACATTAGTTAGAGATAATACAAATATGAACAAATTCTTTCTTGAATAAACTAAAAATAAAAAGGAAAAAATCAGATCTTAATACATATAAAGTGACAATAACAACAAAATTGCGAAATGGCAAATTTCCCTTCACAGTTATAATTCTTATTAGTGTTTAAAATCGTCGACATTTTTATGGAGGAAATTACAAGAAACTAGAAAACGTATTCAGTAAAGTCGCATTTCCGCTCAACCGATTTCCTTCAAACTGGGAATTTTGGCAATTTATATAATAATTATAATTAATATTATTTAGTTGACATTACAGGTCAATGCGTTATATATTAGAGTTCGTATAACTACAGAGTTACGGATGCGATGTTTGGGCTAGGGCCGTAAGAAAGAAAAGACAGCAGAGGCAGCTGGCCGCGGTGCAGAGGAGGAGGGCTCTGAGGATCGCCAGTTTTTGATGGTTGCGGGGGTAGCTCCAATCGACGTCATGGCGCAGGAGAGATGGCAGGTCTCGGTGATGAAGGCCGAGATTGGAGAGGCGGAGGCCAGATTAGTAGCCAGGAGGACCATGTTGATTAGGTGGCAGGAGCGTTGGGAGGAGGAGGAGCAAGCTCATACCAAACTTGGAGGAATGGGTGAATAGAGAGCACGGCGAGGTCGACTACTTCCTCACCCAATTTCTCACGGGACTCGGTTGCTTTGCCGTTAACCTGTGTAGGGTGGGGAAAGTGGGAGACTCGGCGTGCATATACGGGGACGCCGCCTGCCACACCTTCTTCGTATGTGGGAGATGGGCCAGGGAAAGACGAAGGCTGGAGGCTGAAATCGGAAGGCTTAGCCCGGAAACGGTGGTCAGGACCATGCTCATCCGAAGAGACCGGTGGGGCAGGGTTGCTATCTTTGTCCTTCGGATGAAGATTATTGAGATGAATCGGCACTTTGACCCCCCCCCCCTTGAGGACAGGGTCCAGCTAGTCTAGAGTGGGCCCGTTAGGGCGTATTTAGAGGCACCACCCCTAAGTAATACCTTAGCAGTTCCGGGGTGGGCGTATGCCTGCGAGGGAGGAGGGGGTTTTTAGTGGGTGCGAGTCCCACACTCGTGCGAAGGCATTTCCTCCCCTCCATAAAAAAAAAAAAAAAATAACTACAGAGTATGTAAAACTATGTAATCTGGAGTAAGAGAAAGACTTGGGAGTGTTTCAGAAGCGATTTTTCCTTTCTCTTACGGTTTGTAAGAAGAAGTTTAGTAATCATGCCAGATTTTCGTTATCCAGTTTTCACCGGAAAAAAATCCGTTTTGAGGTCCCCTGAGTCAAAAAATATTGTTTTTAGCCATTGGACTGTAATTGTGTTTGTGTGCGTGTGTGTATGTGTGGGACAGCATATCTCAAAAGCGAAAAATCGCTGAATGTTCAAACATAATATTTCGTTAAATGTGCTACCAGGAGACTTGAGAAAATAAGCTTTTCATAAAAATCGTTCAAACGGAAGTTGTAATTTTGTAAATGGTTTTTTACGATTTTCTCAAAAATGGCTCCAACGATTTTCTTTGAAACCATACATATCAACATAAGAGCGGCATCTTTAATTTTAAACATTTCTCCGGGAAAATTCATTTAAAGCAGTCTAAGAGGAGTCTAAATTGTCGGATTTCGTATTACACAATTTATTCATCTAAATAATAATATTATTTATTTATTTATTTATTTATTAGGGGTACATACATTTAAGCTATCAGCTTGTTGTAGGGATTGGGGAATACAGTATAACAAACATCTATATTCCAAAATAAAATAAAATAACTATAATAATAACTCTGGTAATAGAGAAAATTACACTTAATACTCACTCCTTAATGTTGCAATATACATTTACAATACATAAATAATTTAAACTCAAACCAATTAATTCTGTGTCTCAAGCAATTTACAATGTAAAGATAAACACAATTCAATTTATCTATGGAGTCAATGTCTAATATGGAGGTAATTTCAAAGTTTGTAGCTTCTCTGTGAATGATACACGGTGATATAAATTTGATCTCTGTATTGTTGATTATTAGGATATGACAACAGGGAATGAACAACATTGTCTCAAGATTGCCAGAATTACAATATTTACAGCTTCGTTATTTAAATTGTACTTAGTGCCCTTTAAATAAAGGCGGGTATCTCTTTTAAATGCTAAGCGAATTTGACAGATAATCCTAATTTTGTTAATATGAACATTGGAATTTAAATAACAAGTATTTAAATCGAAAGTACATAAATTTCTATAGTAAAGATTAAATAATAATATTAATTAAAAATAAATATGTTTGTTGAAATTCCGAGTTTGAATAATATCGGATGACCGGGATTGCATTTTTATGGGAAAAGTATTTTTCAGTTTTCCGCGGTCTTCTATGAAACGGTTCCAACGTTTTTCTTTTACCTAAATATGTAAACTACACATACTTAAGAGCTACCTGTCCTCACTTATGGAGCAGCAGTGTGGTTGGACGAAAACGGAACAGCAGGTTGCGAGGAAGAACCCGTCTGGGGTGCAAAGACTGGCGTGCCTGCTGATTTCGGGGGTATTCTGTAGTGCCCCAACGGCTGCCCTGGAGGTACTGCTGGATATTGCTACTGCATCTTTTGATACAAGCGGAGGCGAGGGCTGGCGCCTACATACTAGCAAGCACTTGGACATTATTCAGAAGGTTGAGATGATGGGTGGGGAGGAGTGCTGTCCAACATTCCAGTTTGAGCTCCCCTTCCAAGTGATTTTAACGTCACTGCTAAAAATTGTGAAAAACGGGGCCAAACTGGGGGTTCAAGGATGGGTCCAAAATGGCCTGCGGAACTGGAGCCGGAATATATGGGGTTAAGCCGGAAAGTTCGCATTGCGAGGCCCGCCCCTCGCTGGATACTCCACGGTTTTCCAGGCTAAAGTTTATGCAATAAAGATCTGTGCTGAGGAGAATTTGCGTATGGGCTCTAGGAATAGAGAGATATGCATCTTCTCGGACAGCTAGGCTGCGCGGAATGCACTTCGGGCATTCAGGGAGTGTAGAGAATCCCTGGAGGTATTATCCCGGCACAACAAATTTCGGCTAGTATGGGTGCCGGGGCATAAGGGGATTAAAGGTAACGAAAAGCCGACCAATTGGCCAGGGAGGGAGCGAATACTCCCTTCTGTGGGCCGGAACCTGTTCTGGGAATAGCCAAAAGTATGGCGAAGCCGTCTCTGAGAGAATGGACCCCTTGAGATCATAATTGTCACTGTACTGGGGCAAAACACGGCAAAATAGTCATGCCAGAGCTGTGTAGAAGAAGAACCAGAGGTACCCTGGGTCTAAGCAGGTATCAAATTTCTCTGATAACGGGCCTGTTTGCTGGGCTCAAGAAACATGGTGGATTCAGAGCCTTTGTATAGACTGTGTCAGGAAGAGGAGGAGACGGCCTCTCACCTCTGTTTGATGGCGTTGCTATCGGCAGATTGCGGTACGAGATCTTCGGCACGTTGAGACCGAAGGAAATCGTACTCCAAGAAGGCCTGGTGGGAAAGGTTCTGGACCTCATGAAGAGGGGGGGTTCTGGACCTCTACTAGGTTTTGAGAGGTTTGAGAGGTTGGCACAATAACCCTCATTGGGAGGCTGCAGTGCCTGGGTTTGAGTCCCCCCCCCCCTGCATTATTCTAATTCTAATCCTACTTAAGAGCTACAACTTTTGCTTGTAACATCTCTCTGGGTAATGTCATTTAAGGCGAATTTTGGTGGGGACGGTGCAGGGTTATGATTTCTTTTAATGTGCTATCATGGTTGATTATACAATTCTACCACATAAACAAAATTACAAATAAATAAATTGCAAAAAGTTCTGAGTTTCAAAAAAAATTAATTAACCGAAAGTTCGTTTTTACTGAACATTTTTTTTTTTTTCATTTTTCGCGATTTTCTCCATAAAATCTCCGACAAATTTCATTAAATTTGTCAATAACAATTTTGTAAACGGCAGTTAGAGAAAGTTGTGTGACTGTTTTACATCAGATTTTCTGTAAACTATCTTGATTTTTTTTTTTTTAATTAATTAATGTTACATTGTGCTCAATTGTGTTTGTAAGAAAGATAATGGTCCTGGAAGAAAATAAATTTATATATTTTATATTCTACTAAATTAAAGGGGCAGTAATCGCTCACTGTTAAATTGTATTCGTATTTTTGTATTTTTAATATATTCCAGTGTGATGGGCAATGATTGATGAGTATTTTTTATTCATATCTATCAATATTTTCGAACTTAACATTTCTTGTCCTTACTAATGATGCTGTGTTGAAAACGAATTCTTTAATCAGTCAATGTTATTATAATTATGCTTTAATTGGGAACCTAATAGAAATTTGGTAACATGCACGCATACATACATACATACATATATGTATACTACATACATATACATATACGAAGAGAACGTAGGAGAATACATGTTTATGTGCACGTGTTGGGGTACTAAACTGATTGGCATATAATATTGTTTAACCCTAATTACAGATAGGTGGCCTACCCTAGGTATATGAGGGTACAACCAACCCTTCTATCCATGTTCCAAAATTGAGGTACCCACAACTAACTAAGGGGGTGGGGTGTGGTAGTATATGCGGCCAGCCTCCGGCTGTAATCTTGTGGTCTGAGAACCGAACTCCGCTTTACCCAAACAACTAGTACATCCACTTTGACCAACCCCAGGAAATAGTAGGGAAGCCTCCAGTGATTGGCCTATACAATTCAGTGCTTACCAATCTCTCTACTCGACCTTTCCATCATTCCTTGTGTAAGCGTTTGTGTCTGTGTGAGTGTGTGTGTGTGTGTGTGTGTGTGTGTGTGTGGGTAAATGCGTTCAGTTACTTTATCCGGCCTTCCATGATTAGATTCATCCCTTTACTCATGCTTGCCATCACGGTTATCCGCTGTGGAAGCGCCACCTTTACACACTTCTAAGTTTCAACATTTGAACATTCTACTTTTCATTTGTAAACATTAAATCATTCCATGGAGATAATAATTCTGTACAGCTCTTCCATCAGTTTCTTCAAATATCACACATTATACTTTCTTTTAGCGAATAGTGTGTATGTGTTTTTTTTCTGTAGGTGTGTGTGTGTGTGTGTGTGGACATAATATCCAGTGGTCTTAACCCGAAGACATTACTGCTTTTCAGGACAATGGTAGTGGAAATATGGAAGATTATAATATATAATACAATCTTTTTTATATTTATTTTTTCTTTTTAAGTTTTGTTGAAGACAGACAATTTTTAATCGAAATCTTCAACTTGTTTGATAAACGAGTTAATTAAGAATTTATACAATCATAAAGATGTAAACAATCAGATGGTAGAAGTTAGGGCCATTAGGATCATTATTAAAAGCAATTAAGTTTTATGATAACACTTTATTATGAAAACACATTTATCGATTTTTTTTTATTTTATCTACTTATTATTATTTTTATCTTAAGAAGTACCTTTGCTATTTATATCATACCATTATAAGCGCCCTCCACTATTAAACAACAAAAGTCTGTATTAAATTGTGTGTTCAAGCCTTAAAACAACGCACAAGTCTTGTACCCTTCAGCATAAATACTATGGGCCAACAACCGTTAAAGAGATTGTGTCTTTTAAGAACTGCAAACCAATAATAGTCACGATTCTATTCGTATAAAGTACACCATATCCTCTGCGCTTTTGACAACATCGTAATATATATTTTGAAGGTTTTAACAGGAAATAACATTTAAAAAAATAAATATCTGCTACCAAACACTCAAAACGACTTTTTCTTACTCCCCTTAATACAAATAAAAAATTTACTTCAAATTACAAATCTTTTTTGTAGCCATATTCGCCAAAAAAAAAAAATTATTCCAACGAATGTGCGTTAATTATAACGAAATAATAATACTAAATTGAAACTTTCATATTATCGCCATATTTTAGGGCCTTCGTTTACCAGCATGAAGAACTGTTTAACTAATAATGATATTCTCTGAATAAGTGCCCATTATCACGTAATTATTGTAATGGTACCGCAAAGATAATGCCCACAGCAGAGAGAAGAGAGGCCCTCTCTGGTTAACAGAGACTACTCTTTGACTTAGGCAGGCTAGAGTGGGAGAACCTGTGTATATAAGCCAGTGGGAATCTATCTAAAGGATCTATAGATACAACCATACAACTGTACATCGCATTGTGTCATATCTTTACTCACACCATTAATTCTATCATTTTCATTAATAAGTCCAGTGCAGTTAGTGTAAACTTAGCTACATTATATCAGTGTCTTCATATCTCGTTCATTTAATCCAACCTAATTTCTATCTAAAGGATCTATAGATACAACCATACATCGCATCGTGCCATATCTTGACTCACACCATTAATTCTATCATTTTCATTAATAAGTCCAGTGCAGTTAGTGTAAACATAGCTACATTATATCAGTGTCTTCATATCTCGTTCATTTAATCCAACCTAATTGCTCTCCTCAACAAATCCATTATATTTATTAATCATCATCGCAGAATATTATATTATAAGTATATTGTAAATTTCTCAATACTTTTTCTTACCGTTGGAAAGAGGAATTATAGCGATTTTGTCAACTTTCGGAAATTAAATTTTCATCGGAAATATTTTCTTTGATGACCGCCTGAGTCTGGAAAAGTGATTTTGGAAATTGATGTTTGAGGGTGTGTTTGGGGCGGGGGGGGGAGGAAGGAGATCAGCATAAATAAAAAAACTGAAAAATCGCACAAAGCTGTAACTTCAAATTTCATTTCAGATGTTGCTAGTTGACTACTTGACAGTAAAGTTTTGGTTGAAATAGGTCAACCGGGGGCGTACCACTATACTGAATAGATTTCTCAGTTCATGAGATTTTCTCAAAAACGGCTCCAATGGTGTTCTTTAAATCTATGTATTTGTATGAATTAGTCATTAAAAAAGATCTACAACTTTTATTTGAAACATTTTTTTTGTAAATATATACATTTAAGGGTGGTGATAGTTCTAGAAGACTGGAAGAGTTTTTTCTATTCTGAAGGATGTGCTTCTAGTCTGGGTACGAGGTTATGTGGGAATTTTTGGGAAATGTGGAGTTTAATAGGTTTGGCAAATTAGGAGCCTTTCTCCCTTTCATTGGTCTCGAGCCTGCTGTTGGTGTTGGTGTCTTTTGGCACATGTCTATCAAGCTTAAGTACAGTAGGTTGGCTGCAGTCTAAAATGCTCAATAAGTGTCCGAGCAGGGCTCGAATAAGGGGCCCCTGTGTCTTTCACGGACCTCCCTCAGATATCTGATTGATTGCATCATCGGGCATTGTGGTTTAAGGAGACATCTCTATACAATGTATAATGGAATTGATGAGGAGAGATATTTTCATCAGGAGAGATGAGGGATTGATTAATTAGACGAGATATGAAGACACTGTTATAATATAGCTATAAGCTTACACAAACTGCACTGGACTTGTAATGAATTTTTATAGAATAAATGGTGGGAGTAGAGATATGACACGATGCGATGTATATGGTTGAATCTGATAGATAGAAGTGTAGATCTCTCACTGGCTTATATATAGGTTCTCCCCACTCTAGCCTGCTTAAGTCAGACAGTATCAGAGAGAGTTTGTTTTCTCTCGGTCGGGCTTGTGTTCTCTCTCTTGCCGTTAAAAATGGGACCATACCTGACCCCTTTTGTAGATATCTGTGATGACGGATTGTTAGGGCTGTGAGGAGATTAGGTTCAGGATATACTTATCGCTAGAAGAGCTCAAACTATGTCCTTTCAAAGTTATGGTCCGATTTGTTCGGACTGTGGTAAAACTTAGATGGATGGACTTTTTTCCAGACCCGGTAGTTATTATTCTTTTGGGGTAGCTATATGGGCCCAGGCAGGCTTTAGATAGCGTAGGGTTTTGCCCTCCCATTCTTTGAATAATAATAATAATAATATATTAAAGATGGAGGTCTATTGTGCTATGCCCCCTGGGTGCCACAGGCCTGCCCATAGCACCCGAACGGATGCCCAGTTGAACATCCGTTCTACAATACCTCCATCAGGTTAAGATCCCTGAGGAATCCTAATACCCTGACGGGCTCTAGAGAGGGTATGTCCCCCTCCGAGGTGTGAGGTTAGGCTTTCCTATAAAAGTACCAATCCTCTATTTCCTATATGATTCTATCGGCTTTATATAATATTAATAAGAATTGAATTTGTTGCAAAAATTTCTAGTTTGAAGAAAATTGGTAAACCGGAAGTAAAACTTTTTTTTTGTATTATTATATTTCGGATGGACAATTGTACGTACATTTTCAGTAATTATTAGTAAAATCAGTAACTAGTAATAGCCATACAAATAAATAAATAAAACAAATCTAATAAATCACATTAAGAAAAAGTCACGTGAGTGATTCACAGCTGATTCATTTTTTTTTTTACTAATTCAGTGCTTTAAGTGAAAATATTGCGAACGTGTCTAAATTTTAGATATCGAGTATTCACAGGGAAATACACGAATTGAGGTGGCCTTAGTCTGGGACTTGTGCTTCTGTAGATATGTATGTGTGGTTTGTTTAGCATAATTCCAAAAAACGGAAAATCGTAGGAAGTTTAAAATTGATTTTCGTTTATATTCTAACAGCGTACCAGAACAATAAGATTCAAAGGTTAAAGCCTGCCTGAAAAATATAGGCATTTTTTTTACTTTGCTTAATTATTACTGTCTTTCTAGACAACTTGTTTTTTTTTTTTTCATGAAAACGACTATTAAAATTTTATATTCATCTAATGATAATTTGAGATATTCCAAGGTTAAGTTCAAATTCCATCTTTGACAAAAGTCTTTCAGAGCATTAATGGACTTCTGTGGTGATTTTTACATCATATGATAATAACACAATATCATCGGCATACGTCAATATTGTCTAGAAATACTCCATTCTGCAGATAGTTTTCTAAATCATTAATAAATAACGCAAATAACAGTGGACTTAGCAAATAACCTTGTCTCAAGCCCATTTAATTTTCAAACATGTCAGCAATTCGTTCTCTTTACACCATACTCCACTAACCGACCCCTAATGTAATTGTTCTATTACATGACTTATCTTGATGGATAATCCTATCTCATAAAGTTTATAAGTCAAGGCATAGCGGTCAATAGAATAAAAAAAAACAGCAATAAGATCCACAAAAAATGCAAAAATTTTGTTACTCTTTTGTCTCAGTTTCAATTTAATTAAACTAATTAAATTAAAAACATTATCCATCATCTAATAATAAGATGAGAGTGAAAATTATTTTTGTAAATTAAAATGATATATCTTATGCCTAATAAGAGGAAAAAATTATCAATTTTATATCAATTAATTGTAATAAAAGAGAGTCGTGTGAGTATTTTGGTTAAAGAAAATTCCAAGGTTGAAAAGAAACCCCTTATTCACTAGAGCGTTCTTGGAAAAAAATGTAATTGTCAGTTCTTTGTCATTTTCTAAATGTAATTTAAGACGCCCACCATGCATGTATTTATTAATATTGTTATTGATATTGATAAAGTAGTATGAGTGAGGCAGGTTTTATTTTATATTAAGATCACTACGACCCCTTTTTCCACATTGTAGATTTCTTCATGAACAATACCATGACTTGAATATTTAATATTAATTTTACAGTGTGAACCAAGTATCACATAAAAGGGCTTTAATAATATATATATATATATTTTTTTTGTAAACATATTTCATAATCAAACAAAAAAAGGTTTTCCTTTATTTGATCTGTCTTTGTAGGAAATTACAATGAACCATTTTTAATTTTACGTATATTAAAATGGAAAATATCGTGAAAATGTGAGACATGATATTTCCTTCAAATTCTAGGTTTTTAAAAAAATTAGATCAACCTAGTTAGATTTTATTTAGGACATTTGTTCAACCGATATTAATGCCAGGTTACTGAGTGAATTATTTTCAGTTTTACCAGCTTGAGTCCTTGCAGTGCTGCCCTTAAATTTCCTCTCTTCCTATTCAGCTGATTATCCGTCGGTGGGCAGTGTTTTCTGTAGAGAAAAAGCATAGGTATGAGGCTGGCAGTGCACTAAAATGAATGAAAAGAAGCAAAATTTTTGGATTTCCTTCTTTAAAGAACATTGCATAAACTTTATTCAATGTGGAGGTAAGTTTCCTTCCACAAGAAGGTTTTTCATTCATCAAGGGCATGTTAGCCAGGGCATATTTTGGTTTAGGAAGCGCATAACTATTTATGACATAATGATATGACGCACATTATCTAATAGCCCTGGGCAACCCAGACTTGATTACAAGACCAAAATTAATCATCTACCATGATAGATTAAACATCAATTTATATCAAACTAGTGATGCGGTTTCAATCCGAAGACATCGATGTTTTGAAGATATCTACATTAGTTGTTGTGGTTGGTTCCGCAAAGTTTGAAAGAATCAGCTGCTTCTTTTTGTGATCATCGACCGGTTTTTGGGCGTTCGCCCATTCATCAGGATGCTTTTTGTCAAACAGTGTAATATCTATCACAGATTTGCACAGAGCAAAGTTAGTTGATACATAGTGAATTAATAGTAGCCCACTAGATACACTGTATATCAACTACATTTTCTCTATGCAAATCTATGTTATCACACTGCTTGACAAAAAGCATCCTGATGATGGGCGAACGCTCGAAACCGGTCGATGACCATAAAAATAAGCAGGCTATCATGGGAAATATCCCTAATATCTACGTTACTTTTACTGGTATTTCCTTGCGTTCGGTTGCCTCAGCTTGTCTTGCATGCAAAGTTTTCTATCCAGCCAGTAGATACCTCTGTCCCTTCCAGTGATGAGTTCAAATCTCTCTAATCTGGCTATTCAATCTCCACTTCCCATTTTCTTGCTGATCTGTCCTCTCCTACTTCTTCTCACGGTGAAATCTTTCACCATTTTCGACACCTTTCTTTAGGCATTCTTCTTAGATATCTATATAAATACTTTTTCAATTTAGTAGAAATACTTTGTACGGACTCGCTTGCTTTGAAACCTCCCGATTCCTAAAATATTGAAAGCGATTCCACAGAGAAGTTTCAATTAGAATCAAAGTATCACTTTCCCTGTTTATTTTTTTATTTAGTAATTCTCACATTCCAAAAAAATATCTCTTCTTTACTCGTTACCTGTGTGATATAAATATTTTTGGTGCTGTCTAATGATGGCCTAGGTTTACTGTAAATTAAGAGTGGAGAGAAGAGTATGTGGCCTAGGTAAATTAAGAGTGAAGAAGAATAATGAAAAATAACAAATATAATGTTACAAAAAGTAATAATTAAAACATATTGTAATCTAACAAAAGAGGAATTATTTCGTATACAATTATATTATAAGAATTAAAAGCTAAGCTCTCATTATTCCAGATATTAGCGATACAAAACCACAAATATGAATCAATAATATACGAATTTCTTGAAAAATAACTTCTTTAAAAAAAGAAAGAAAAAAAAAGTTATTTATTTTCTGATATAAAAAAAATAAAGTCGAAAAATTTAGAGAGAATATATACAGATTGTTGTTTTAGTATTGGAGAAAAACATTGAGAGAATTGAAGAAACTTTCTGAGATTAATATGTAAGTTAGATATAAATTTAGAAGGACTAATCAAAAAATGGGGATTTCACTTTAAATAACTCTGCATAAACATCTGAGTGCTTTCCAAGTCTAGAAAACCAAAAGAGTTAGCTTTCTTCAAAGGCATGCAGTTGTAGGATCTTTCTCGGTTTCGAGAGTGCGGAATTTTGTTCAATTTAACATTACACTGGACACTTATTACTACTGGATAAATTCATTGTTACTGAGTTTTACCCCCTAAATTTGCATATATTACATAGAACACTGTATTTAAATATTATGTTGAAGCGATTTTTCGTTAGCGGAGATGGCACACGCTGACAGTTCTTCCGGTTTGCAGTTTTACAGACATGTTTGCAGCAATGAGCAGAAGCTAGTTTGACTTTGAGTGTTGTCCGAAAAAATGTTGGAGCAACCCGCTTCTCTCGCGTCTCCGGATGTTTTGGTTTCCCACGTCGGTTTCCCCTCTACAGCCACCCCCCTTTTTCCTGGTTATTCATCCCTTTTCTTCACTTGTAGTTTGGCTTGCTTTACGTGCGTATATGTGTATTTGTAATCATTTACTGCTTCATCATCAAATTTCACCGCCTCCACGGGTGTATTGCGTTTACAACACCGGTCTTTCATCTCTGCCTCCAACCAGCTTCCGAGAGGTCTTATTTGCATTTTTGTTCAAATTAGAGAAATTTAGTAATTCATGGAATTTTTTATATTTAAATGCTGTATTAGCTTAAAGATTTAAAAAATAGTAAAAATTGCAAATTTAGAAACTCTACTGCCAAACCCTTACTGTTAAACTTTATACATTATCCTTCGCCATTTTGAAAATGTGAATGATTGAAATATTATTTTTCTTTTCTACAACATCTAGTAATGTGATAATTATTTCCTAGAAATCAATGGCTAAAGTTGTCGGGCTTTAACTCGAAATCTTCGTGTCAGGAATGGAATGTCAATTTGTGGTGCGTGCGATTTATCGTTTTTTAGATACTTCGTTTTTCATAGATTATTTTCAAATAATTACACTTCTATGCTCTGAGAACATCAAAATATATTTTGCCTGTTGAAACTAATTTCAGAATTCTGAAACGATCGCAATCGTCTGTTTCCCCTCCACAGCCACCCCTTTTTTCCTAGTTATTCAACCCTTTTCATCACTTGTAGTTTGGCTAGCTTCATGTGCGTATATGTGTATTTGTTATCATTTAATGCTTCATCATCAAATTTCACCGCCGCCACGGGTGTATTGCGTTTACAACACCGGTCTTTCATCTCTACCTCCAACCAGCTTCGGACAGGTCTTATTCACATCAACGAACGCACGCTTCATTCATCAATGAACATATGCACAGCTTCCTTTATACCCTTTTACACTTTCTAGCGTCTTTCACTGCTTCTCCGGCTCAACGCACGCTTTTCATTCATCATAACCGTATCTTCAAGGTAAGCCAATTAACACTTTATTGCCTTGTTAATTTTCATACTTGCGTGCTTTTTGGCCCTCTAACGCTTCCGAGTTCACGCCTACGCGTATACATATACAATTATGTAATAACGGAGATATATGTGTTTAGAGATGTTGAAAGAATGACAAAATTTTGGAAGTCCTTTGTATCACACTTTTATATATTACTATGAGGATAATGTTTAGAATGGTCATTAATAATAATAATAAGCTTTATTTGTAAATAAAAAATTAAACTTACATAATCAAAAAATAGCATAATCGAAAACAGTTTCTAAACATGGTATGAAAACCGTCTGCCTGCCAGGAGTTCTTAATTATGAGTAAGTGTACATTTATTTTCAAGAAATAATTTAAGCTCTAATACGTTATTTACACTTTAAAAGATAAAGAAGAAAAAAACAAACAAACAAACAACAACAAAAATTGAAATAAGAAAAAACACAAATAAATAATCTTCATCCTTAAACTTTTAAAACTCATTTATTGTAAAATATATTCCGAAATCAGGTATTGACTATACCTACCCATGGTTTTCACATACCTTCCCAACCTTTCCCAGTCATTTCCGTTTAGAATATCCAAGAATTTGTTCATTTCTAATTTTTTCTTTACCCTAAACATCGGACATACTGCCATAAAATGGTAATCGTCCTCTTCTTCACCTAGATTATACATGGAACATAGATGAACCCTGAACAATATATTTTTTCAGTTCAGGTCTAATAGTTCACATCGACATTTTATAATGATACTTAGCAAATCGCAGTCATTGATTTCTTCAATAAAATTCAATTTCTTGTTAACTAATTTATAAATACCCTGATACTGACTGTTTTCCATCTCTTCCAAACAATTATTTCTAAAATTAGTGCTGCATACAGTGATCACATTATTTAAAACTTTAGGCCACATTTCAACTTCTTTAATTATCCCATGTTGGCACTTTGATTTTAATCACCTTCTTCACTACAAAAATTTTGAAAGTCTGTCATCATTCAGCGTCAGTATTTTCAATTTAAATAAAAAAAAAAAAAATAGGATCAAATCCTGTCTCCAGATAAAGCACATAGTTTGGTCTATTATATGGCAATTTAAAGATATTTCTAATAAAGAATCTACAAACATTTTCTATCTCCTCCAATCTTCTGTAGCCCCACACTAGCGCCCCTTAGCAGACTACTGCCCTAATGACCTTTTCAAAAACTCTAAATTTACATTTAAGCGGAATTCCTTTTTTCAAAAATATATTCTTAGATGTTTCATTAATTCTTACTTTACCAGTTTTAGTCTTAAATAAAAAATGTATTTTCATGTTAAGGTTGGCGTTAGTTGGATTCCCAGATATTTGTAACAATTCACTATTTCTATTTTGTTTTCCTTTCCAGGACCATTTTTCACATTTCCATAATCGTCCACCTTTTCTTTTAAAAAAACCATAATCTTAGATTTTGACAGATTCAGTGCGACATATTTTTCTGAACTCCTTAAGATGGGTATAAGATATATAATTGATATATATGTATGTGACTCACTGCCAAGGACTTTACACTGTAGAGTTTAGAACTGAACTGAACTGAACTGACAGACTGACGTGGCTAAAATGATATGTACGGAGTGATGTTAAACTTATGTGTAAATCAACAGAATGATCTCTGATGTGTAAAACTGAATTTAACAGAATGATTCTGTGACTGTCCATCTCTTATATATATATATATATATATACACTGGCCGAGCCTCTCCTCTCTGTGCGAGAGGGGTTGTTTCTCTCCGCTAGAGTGGATGAGTGGTGGGGGTTCCACTAAAACCCCTACAATATTCTTTAAAATGTAACTATTGTCTGAGAAAATAACAATGTCATCAGCGTACCCTAACATATTTAGCCTTTTGCTTCCTAATTTGAACCCACCGCTCAGTTCTTCTGCCAAATCGTTTATGAAAAGCGAGAAAAGGCTGGACCTAAAGTGCAGCCTTGTTTCAGGCCAGAGTTGGTCTGAATTGAAGATGCCATTCTTGTTTCAAATTACAGCAATAGGAATGGTCATTACGTAGTGGTATATTAATTTAATCACGCAAGAAGAAGGACTTGTATATATATATAATATTCCTGAGTAATAAAAGTTGCATTTAATATGCTTCTTAATACCATGTATGTAAAATTTTGTCTAGTAACTAGTAAACTGGACAGACTGTTTGTTGATGTCAATATGAAAATTATATTAAAAACTTCTTGATATAAATACACAATTCTCTTGTGTATTGCGGCCAAATATAATTCTTTAATATGTATTCAGGTTCTTGACATAAATCCATCTTTAATGTTTTCCGGAATCGTTCAGGTATACAAATAGTTCCTCATCTAACACCAGCAACGTTACTAAAGATCAACACTATACAAAGCTAACTTGTCTTGTTTATAAACAATGTCAGCTCTCTTTAGTTGTTTACATCATGGTTGTTAGCGCTCCTACTTGTTCCTAGTATTAGACAAGAATTTTACGCCTGATCACCTCATCAGATAGGAAACTATTAATAGAATTATAAGTTAAGAACGGCCATCATCCTAGGGGGGAGAACTGAATAAGTTTATAATATCCGTATCAGTGTGAGTTTGTATGTAAGAGCAGGAAGTGAGGGCGGGAGAGAAAAGGAAAGAACAAAATGTCTCAAAAACAAAATTATGATATAAATATCTGATGTGCAACACTCACACGACTTTCTCTTACTCCTCCCGAATACAGTTGTTACATAATAAAGTTACAAATTTTCTTTAAATTTAACAATTTTTGTCCTAGAATAAATAGACAGGTGCGGGAGGACATTCTTCCCGTGATACCCCTTTTCTCTTGGTACTGGGGGGCTAGTTTTAAGACCGTGCCTACCCTTTCGGGTTTACCAGTCCCCCGTTGCTAGCAACGGGATCGTTTAAAAAGAGAGGGATGTCACCACCATATGGAGACTGTTCTGCAATACCTCTCCATGGCGGAAATGCCTAAGCACTCACCCGCTTAACCAGCGCGTAAAGTGATCCCACAAAGTGGTCACACTTCACTCCCAGAAGCTAGGGACCGCACCCCCTAGCAGGCTCTGGTGAACCGCGCACACCCAGCAAATGCTACGAGCTGGCACCGGGGTTTAATTTATAATGTGAATCTCCTCCCGCTCAACTCATAAACCTCGGTCATTGGAGTTGTTGCTTAAAACACGGCCACCACGAATCCAACCTCGGAAAACTTGTGCTTGCACCCATAGTTCAGTATTTCAACTCTTAACGAGCTAGCGTGAGTGATCGCATGCTCGATGGTTCAACAAATTCCATCTACTGATTCCTGTCGATTGCCTCAAGAACAAGGGGTTCAGTAACTGGATCAGGATAGGATTGGTCGGGGTGAGGGATTCCCCAACCTGGAGAGCTAGGGGTTGATTGCACCGTGCGATGATTACTGAAGCGTGGGCGATGGTGACGCCACATACCCATGCCCAGCATTCGTCCCGTGATACCCCCTTTTCCTCTTGGTACTGGGAGGGAGGTAGTTTTAAGACCGTGCTTACCCTTTCGGGTTTACCGGCAAGTGGTAAACTTACAAACTATACTTACAAACAACTTACAAACAGCTAGAGAGTGAAGAATTCAATTAACGTCTCAGATTCCTCATAACCAAATAAAAGCATTTTTTTTTTTTTAGAAATTATTTTTGTAAAATCTCACTTCCGATTAACGGGCTTTCTTCAAATTTTGAATTCTAGTAGTGCTTCTATATTAATATTTTGTAGGTGGCAAAACTATTATTGATAAATTATACTGAAGTGGCGCTTTATACGAAAGCATAGTACTAAAGTTTACACTTAGGGTATCTAGTGTGAATCGTTTTCGAAAATTTGACACGATCTCAATACTTCCTCTTATAGACGTAATTAAAAGTTAAAACTTGGCTCCAGGCATCTGTTTTCCAACTTTGTTATTACTCCATTAACGTTCGCGATCTTAACCTTGCTTTGTGTATTTTCAAAAATTACTTTTTTTTTAATTTTTTTTTTTTTCAGTATTGACATTTCCATCTCCCTGATAATGCCTTTTGTAAAAATCAAATGATCTGGGATATAACGCTTCTAAGTTTCCTGTTTTGAAACAATTATACTGTAGTAAATAGTTGGCTATTTCGGGATTTTTAGTTAATATTATTCAATTTTTTTTTTTCCCCACCAGCACTTTTCCCAAAGTACAAGGACATCTTTTGAATCGTTCTTGTCGCCGACATATCCGAAAGTAACTCTATAGACGTTTCTTACAATATTGCCGCCTTGTCGAACAAGAAATAATCGTTATAATCGTATTAAAAAAAAAAAAAAAAAAAAAAAAAATCGAAAAAATACAAAATCCTATACTGTAATATCACACTTCCGGTAAAACCGGAAGTTCGCCGGTCTCATTTAGCTTAAACCAGTTTATAGTTTCGAGCTATATGAGAAACAGTTTCAACTATATTTTTAATTGTTGATATATTATTATTTTTTATTTTATTATTATTATTGTTTTTATTATTATTATTATTATTATTATTATTATTATTATTATATTAATTATTATTTTATTATTATTATTATTATTATTATTATACTTTTTCTCAGCTAATGCTGGAATTTTTATTTTTAAGAAAGGTGCGGATTGTATCAAGCACACTTTCATTAATTATTATTTAAGAATAGCCGTACAATGTGACATGTATCCAAAATGACGGCCTTTTGAATATAAGTGGTTAATTTAGGATGAATATTGAGAAGTGTGATACCATCATGTAGGAATTTGGGGACCATTCCAGTCGTGGAAATGACATGAGGAACAACCGTAATTCTCTCTGCCCTTCATATTCTTGTAATTTCTTCCTCAAGCTCGGCATACTTTCTTTGCTTCTCCTCGAACAGTTTTATTTAAATTATGTGTATTGGGAACAGCGATGTCTATTAATTTTACATCCTTCCAGTTATAACATTCCTGTCAGTTATAACAGATCTGGCATAATATAGGAGGTATGCTAGGAGGTATCTACTGTCCTCCAGCACTAGGGATAAAATGTACGAGTAATATACGTACTTATAATATGGTGCAGCCATGGCTTCTAAAAAACCACATATAATCGCGAGTAGTCGATGAACAATTCTAGCGACATTGTTGTGATGCTTAGTGTGTTCATTTGGGGTCAAAACCAAACATTCACCAATAACATGGTGAATAGTTTCAGGTTTTTTCTCGGCACCGTCTGCAGACATCATCTGTCACTGCAGCGTCCTTAATAATATGCCTTTTATAATATTTGGTGCCCATGACCTGGTCTTGAATGGCCATCGTGATGAACCCCCACTGTTTTCGGGAAAAGTTCGCCGTTCCTAAGCCATGCGTTCGACGATGATTTGTCGACATTCGGCCGTTCAAGGTCATATGCAAACTTCCCGTGTAATGGTTTGGTTTGCCATGTCCTTGCCGTTTCTGGCACATCCTGGACTCTTTCGTTCGCTTGAGCCGATCGGTCACTCAGATTTAGTGGCATCCATTGGAAATTCAAACCGCAAACAACTCTGTGAAGATATGAATCATCGCATCTGTCAAAGAAATACCTTCTCAGTGAGCATATTTGACTATTATGCTGATCTACTATGCTCACGATCCCCGCACCAACTTCTGCCGTTGAGAGGGTGAGGCGTTCAACACAAGAGTTCCGATGATCCATTCTGTTATTATTATTATTATTATTATTTTTATTATTATTATTATTATTATTATTTATTATTATTATTATTTATTATTATTATTATTTATTATTATTATAATTATTATTATTGCTGTTGTTATTGTTAGTATTCTTCACCACTTTTGGTGCTTGGGGACACACCATGGATGGTCTCTTCCGAAATATAGACCTTATCCTATATCCTTGAATCCATATTTGATTTTTTTTTTTTCTATAAATTAAGATTTGTTTATATCTGTGATACTTCTGGTTTAACAACGTTTTTATTTACTAATTTTAAGTAAAAAATTTAACAATATTTCCGTAAAAAGTGTTAATTTTGGAAAACAAAAAAAAAACTAGCCAATTCTGATATGTTTCCCCCAATGGTGGCTTTCTGATATGAGTGTCGAGATAAAGTTTTAATACTGTAGGACCAATTCTGCAGGAAATATTCTGTGAAAATCAGCTACGCCTCTGGATTTCACAATTTTTCTTTAAATTGAAATGAGAGAAAGTCGTGTGAGGGTTTCATATTGCATTTTTTTTTTTTAATTTGTTTCTATTGCCACTTTTATTTTGAAGGGGATATGTTCTACTACCTGATAGATCTATTGTGCTACTCGGAGCCTTCTAAGTGCTCTACCGGCTTCCTCTAGCTGCCCAACACCGGACAATGAGCTGTAGAAGCTTCTAGGAAGAGAAAATCTAAGGGCAGCACGCTGGGTTTGAACGCGGGACCTCTGTGTTGCTAGTGTCCCAGCGCGCTACCTCTAAGCTAATCCTTTCCTTCTTCTCTCTTGGCTTATGATAATTAACTAGGGGGCGGAGACTCTAGTTTGTGTACTGTGTTTCACCTTGTCTGTAAAGGGTGCAGTGTATCTCCATAATATTTTTCTGGCAAAGAACATGGAGTACTGCTGAGCTATGGTAGTCTGCCGGGTCACTTCTCCCCAAGTAAATGCATGCAACACATATCCCTTGCGGACATTCCTTTGCCCTTAGGGGGGCTTATAATAATCAGAAAGGCAAAAAATAATCAAGATAGAAAATTGTGATTTTTGTCTTTAAGAAAAAAAACTTTTCATAAATGAAGGAAGTTCAGTAGGAATAGAGAATTCCATTAATGAATATATTCAGTTATACTAGTTTTTTTTTATGTAATATATATTTATTTATTTTTATTTGTTTTTTTTCCATTCTTTTACATTCAATAAGGTTTTATTTTATTTTATTTTATTTATAAGAGAATTTTTTGATCAATTGATTCGTGAACAAATTTATTGTGAGATTTTTTTAAACCATTTTTTTTTTTTTTTTTTTTGTGTTACTGTTACTTGTTTTTTCATTTTCAGAGAGCGGTATTCGTTTCGTATTTGATCAACAGGGAAAACTAATTAGTGAAGGTTCTAGTTTATGTAAAAAAAATATATATATATATATATATATATATCACTTCGTTCTACCATTATATTGAATATATTCTGATATTTGAATAGCATGAATATTGTTCTAATTTAACAAATATTAATAATTCAGTACAATTATTAAACTTCATGTATATTAATATATGTTTATTGATGTATGGTTGCGTGTATTTGTGTTTTTCTGTTCATATATATATATATATAATTAGCTTTTGCCATATTAGCCTAGTCCGTTTTATGGATTTACTGGTTGAAATCTCTTTGTTTATTAAATTCTCAGTATATTTCTATGAATTGATTGTATGCGAATGCCATCTGATGTGATATAATTAAATTATTTCTGGTATTTTGTAAAAGCTAAGTAATGAACATAACAATGAAAGACAATGGTCATAGTGAAATGTCATGGTGATAGTTTCCATAATGAACGTTGTGTAAATATATATATATATATATAGTGGGTGTGTGAGGATGCCGAGGTATAGAAGGCGAGACTACAAAGGGGATCAAACTGAGTGAATAACTCACTAGTTTTGTAAAAGAGAGGGTGGAACTATGGAGAACAGTGAGTGAGAGAGAAATGTAAGCCCAGTGGCTGCTAGATTGATAAAGAAAATGGTTAGGTCATCATCTCTCTCTTTCTCTGGAGCTTTTAGAGTATGGGTTTTGTAGCAGACAAACGTTGTACTCAATGCCTAGATGGGGGGAGTGGGTGGGCGAGTGGAGGTCAAACCGTGGTAGTGAAATTAAATTAAATTATAGTAGATATTGTGAACGAACAGAAAGAGAGGGTTTGTTACTGAAGATCCAAACACTGCTGTCCACTAACACTGATGGACTATGAACAGAAAAGCCTGGGACAGACTGGTTATTATGTTGCTCTTGTATACTGGAAATACATTCTATCTGTCTCTCTTCATCACCCTTTATAGCTCTTTTATACGTCTCTCTCTCTCTCTCTCTCTCTATATATATATATATTTATATATATATGTCCATTTTCAGTATAGAAACGATGTAATTAGTTAGATTGGTTGTAGACTTTCCTATACCATAAGGCACCAATAGTGATGAAGTGTATGCATACCAGGGAGTAAATAAATACAGATAGCATGGAAAAAGCAGATAGTTGGCCAAGTATTATTATTGGTCAACCAGAAATACTCCTAACGCAGTAGGCATCCATCCGTCTGAAGAGATCATTAATACAAAAGATGTGATATACACATACTATGTTGGGACAGAAATATATGGTAAATTACATTGGTATAAAATATTTTGGCCCTTCAAAACATCAAACGCAATCTTACCATCTCCCCCCAACTGTATTGTAACTGCGTGATATCTCTCTCCTCTCTGTTTCTACAATATTACTTGCTATATTAAACGTATTATATATCTATATTATATAAAGCAGGTAAATTTAATTATATCCACTAATCTAATTCTCCCTTTCTATTACGACAAAATTCTTAATTAAACTTTGCCCTTATATGCATAATTATTATGTCAAAGATAATTGAAATATTTGTAATTTAAAGGAAAAATAATTAATCTTTAATTAAAAAAAAAAAATATATATATATATATATAGTTGTGAAACATCACATGTTTTTCTGTTACTGCAAATATCACAATTTTTCAATTTTGAAAATTTTCTATTAACATGGAGTTTGTAATATACTTATTGTTGCCCTTATCTTAATAGTTTATGGTGGGCTCTATATTAGGCAGATCAGTTTTAGAATCAGTTAGTGACTGCATAGCTGACTGCACGAGAGCACTGTATTCAGGCCAGAAATACTCGTGTAGTTTAAAAGTTTTTTATAACTTGAATCTCCCAAAAAAAAACGATTTTCTTAAAATTAGGAATTAAAAGCATTACTTTTAATGTATCTTATTATTTATTTAGGTTGTAGATCTGAACACATTATGGAAGTTGTATTTTTAGAGGAAAGCTTAACGTTGGTGCCACCCCAGAGAACCAACCAGAATTAGTATTTTTTGTTGTTTTTTTTCCAAGAAACTGAATTTTACAGTCATCTGTTAGGCCCGTGTAGTGGTAAAGGTATATAGATGTTAATCTATTTGGGTTTGAAATATAATTAGGAATTTCAGAGTTATTTTAAGAAAGGGAACAAAATTAATTTGGACAAACTAATTGTGTGTAGTAGGGGATTGTAGGGGATTATATTGCACTGCGACCTGAAAGATCAAATAGGAGCCCCACATAGCCTTCTCCAATGCACAGCCGGTCTACAAGCAGCGTTCTTCAGCTACAGATAACACTTCCCATCACTGGACAGTGAGTTGTAGAGGCTGCTAGGAAGAAAATATCTAAGGGCAGCCTGCTGGATTCGCACCCGGGACCTCCGCGTTGCTAGTCCAGCGCGCTGCCACTGAGCCCTTCCTGTTCCTTTGGCATTCGCCAATTAACTAGTGACGGAGACCCTAGTTTGTGTACTGTATCTGTCCTTGATTAGATAGGAGAAGGAATGAAGAAATAAGGGAAACAATGCATGTAATGCACAATGTTCTGGAGCGGATAGAGGAGAGAAGGTTGTGCTGGTTTGGACATGTATTTAGGATGGAGGGTGAAGGGGTAGCGAGGCAGATGATGGAATGGGAAGTGGACCGCAGGAGAAAGAAAGGGCGGCCAATGAAAACTTGGTTAGATCTCTTGATGGAATCTCTTAGTAGAAATGGACTTCGCGCAGTGGATGCAGTAGAAAGAGAGAGTTGGAAGGGAAAACTTAAGGACATATTCGGTTGAGGAAAGCCTCAGTATTGAGGAAACTCCTTAAAAAAAAAAAATCAGTCCTTGTCTGTAAAGTGTAGTGTGTATGTAGTTTAAGTGTATTGTGTACTGTTCTGATGAAATGCATGGAGTATTGGAGCTATGGTAAACCATGCGGTACCTACTCCAAAGTAACTGCATGCAACAGATACTCCTTGCGGGCATACTTCCTCTTACAGAGTTAGAGATAGTAAAATATATGTCTTAATTTTTTTATGTCCCTCCAATCACTCGCTAACAATTTTATTCACTAGTGCAATAGATTGTTCTATAAAATATTTCATTTATTTTTTAAGAAACCGTTAAAAAAAGGGGTTAATGGAATAACTTCCTACTTACCAGTTATAAAACACTTACGCCTACCAATTTTATATGTACTACTGTAAAATAATTTCATTGGCCGCTAGTTTGTATACTGTGTTTATCCTTGACTGTAAAAGTGTAGAGTGTATGTAGTTCTGTAGAGTGTATTGTGTTCTGTTCTGATGAAGTGCATGGAGTACTAAGCTGTAGTAACCCTTGGGGTCGTTAGTCCCCAAGTAACTGCATGCAACAGATACCCCTTGCAAGCATTGTGCGTAATAAAGAATGAATTTAAAAATAGCATGTTTAAGGCCCAGAAATTCACCTTTCATTCCTTGTATAAGGAACTTAGATTAGGCTTTGGCGATGGTCATATATATCGGACAATAACAATCTAAAATAGATCCAAACAATAATGAAGTTACATGGAGAGTTTATATACATAAACTGTAATGTGGGTTGGCCCTTTGAGGTACATCAATGTTCCTTGTGTGCAATAGGAAGAATTATATAGGTTGTGTGCCCCAAATTATAAGATATTAGGCGGAGAATGTGTTTGAAAGGGATGTGCTTTCACAGACCGAAGTAATAATGTTATTTAATGGTCAGGACTGGTAGCCATTATACCAATAACCCTATCTGCTTTTAAATAAAGACAATTTTTGGTAGAGAAATTTAATTTTTAATTATTATTCCCTTTTTTAAAGTGTTTTATATGTTGCAACTCTGCAGACGAACCAAGGTTCATGCATTGTATTGTCTGTAAAAAAAATAAGAAAAAATCTAATTTAATCTCATCTATTTTTTATAAACACATTACTATTATTATTATTTTATTATTTTTATTTTTTTACTTAAGGTGTCTCGCGGCCCTTAGGCAAGGGAGACACCTGGATCATTAAGTGAACACATTGTTTTGTATTCTTGTATAAGTAATACTTGGCCATCATCATCAGTGCTTCAGCGGCCGCGGCTCGTCTTTCCCCTGCAGCAAAATCTCCCTGTTGATCCTAGAGGAATGGAGGATTACCTGGATAGCACGCGGTATTATACCAACTGCAGAGATTTCAACTGACTCAACGCCTATCCAAAGAGACACAACTTCAGCTGCCAGCGGCCTATATTTAATCAGTTTCTTATTGAAGGCCCACACAACATTAGCTGAGTCCAGGACTGTGACATCTATTATGCAAACCTTAACCCTTACTCTTATTGTGCAACACAATATCAGGTCGGGTGCCCTTTACTGTGTGATCCGTGAATACCACGCGATCCCAATATAGCGTGTCCCGGAGCTTTCTAGCACCGGCTTGGGGTCATACTGGTAGTAGGGTGGGATGACTGAACGCATATCTAACTGCAATGCCAACTCACGATGCAGTACCTTAGCCATGGTATTGTGCCTCCTAAGGTACTCTGTCTGTGCCAACACTTGACAACCAGAAGGAAGGTAGTGGATCGTCTCTGGGGCAGAGTGTCATAATCTGCACTTGACATCCAGGACACTGACATCTCCTATAATACATCACCTTATCCTGAATGGCAATTAGGGTCCTCTCAGTTTCTGGGTAAAGATTCCCACGGGCACTGATGCCTCTTTGTCAATGGCGTCACCATCGTTGGCACGCCATGCTGCGGCCATGTCGTTGTTAGAGTCCTGAACCTCCTGCACCCACGACGACGTTCTGTGTATTATTATTATTATATATTCTCAATGAGATCCTAGGGATTATGTAGCTGGGAATTTATTCGAACAGCTATATAAATTAACTATTTTAGATTAGAAACCTAAAAAAATGTCGCACAATGCGGCATATATCTAATATAGCTGACTTCTGCAGATTAACGTATAAATTTTCGTCAATAGATAGCGAATGAATATTTCTTCTCAGAGAAGTACGAATCACGCATATTGATTCACATTCCATCTTTGCTTAATTTTGTTAGAAAGCTGAATATATCTCGTAATTTTGTTGTTGTAGGTGGACGACAAAATTTTCACTGTTAAGAATCTCCTTTTCTAATAAATGTACAATTTTCTTAGCTTTTTCTAACAGGATGATATCTGGACTGTTGTGTGATCTGTTGTCATATTTCTGTCCTAATAAAGTTTGTAACTTTCATTTTCCATTACGATTGCTGGCTGATATTATTATTATTATTATTATTAGATATTAATCGTGCATGGTAGAAAGTTAATGCTTTAATTTCAGATATCGGAAAAACCTTTAAAAAAATATAACGAATAATTTGTTTATATGTTAACGTGGTCTGAATCGCTGTATCATGTACTTCAATATTATGTAATAATTTTACAATATTACGACCTAATTTCCTACTTCATGCTGTTCATTTTGATAATATTATAATGGAATCTTCTTTTTTTTTTTGACCTGTCAGTAGTAAAAAAGGGAGTAAGGTATGCGTGACATGTGATATATGATGACATTGCACGTTAAAATGTCCTATCTTAACTACCACTTAGATAAGAGTTAAATCTCTCAGTTAATGAACTTTGCCCTTGACCATCGCTCCCTTTACTAAAACAGAAATTTATTAAAACTGTATTTCTCATTATTATTAAAAAAGAAAAAAAGAAAGTTGTAAATTTATTTAAATTATTAATTTGTTTAAAAAATTAAATTCCATTTTTTTTTTTTTTTTTTAAATTTAATGTTTAAATTAAATATAAATAAATATATAAATAAAATGTCTTGTTTGTTATAAGATTGAGTAACAATATTGGACAGGAAAAGGCAATTACTGAGAGTTAATTAGTAAGGTAAATTAGGTCTGTGAGAGTTTGCTAGAGAAGTCTGTTGATGGAAGTACTGAGGAGGTGGGAATGAAATGTCGAACTTGGATGCCTTAAAGTTATGAGTTTCTTGAAGGGTGGTTAAGGTGGGAAAAAAAGAAAACAGAACGGAACAAAAATCAGGTTACTGATAATAAAAATACAGTTACTATAAATAAAATGAAATAACCATATTTTTATACAACATTTTAAATAATAAATATAATAACGTCTAATCTTGATTACAATTATTTTATTTTATCTGAAACTATATGTTTAGAATTGCAAGTAAAATGTGATAATTATGCATATTATATATCCTGCCTGTTAAAGTATATATAGCTATTGCGATACCCTCAGTGATACCTAGCCTGCATAAGAGCACATTTGCAAATCAACCTCTGGAAAAATATTGTTAATTACAATTTATTTCTTACTATTAAAGATAATGATAAATTTGTATGGAAAGGGATTAGCTCAATGGTAGTGGCTGAACTCCCACGCAGAGGTTCCGGCTTAGAGTCTAGCAGTGTTGCCCTTAGATTTTCCTTTTCTATGAGCTTCTACAATTCAATGCCGGTTTATGAATAGGTGGTCTTGTAACAAGAGAATACTGTCCGGAGATAGATGTTGAATACGCCTAAATTGCATTGCCTCCTCGGGCAATACTAAGGGCCCTGATATGACGCATCGAAGGGCATCGATACAATCAGGTTCTCTTGTTGAACGGCTCCTATTCTTCTTGTAGGGCAATGCGGAACTGGTGCAAAGGAGTTGTAGTCTGATCACCAGCCTCTAGCCCATGTCCTTCTCATAGAGGATACAAATTTTTACTGAATTCCTCCAAGAAGCTGGATGAACAATTCCAGCTGATTGTGGTCTGGCGTTATCATGCATTACAAGGAACTAACGCTGATAAATGGAGCAAACGGTATGATTGCCTCTAGGAGAACTTTTTCGAAATACCTAGCAGCGGTCATTGCACAATTTTCAACAATTAATTCGGTGTGAGCCCACAAAAGTATTCCACCCTATACAGTAATTGATTGCCATTGAAAAGAAGCATTTCCGCTAGTAGTACTTTGAATGAAGCTTTCTCCTCAAGAATTCGATCGCCCAAAGAATACAGACTAAATCGCGATTTATCTGTGAAGAGAACAGCTCTCTTCATTGGTCAACAGTCTAATGGAGATGCCGATTGGCAAAAGCTAACCTTCTTTCACCATGATTTCTGGTTATACTGGCCTTGATGTACCCTGTAGATTACACATACCCATCAGATCTACCTATCGCAATCGTCTTCGAACAGTTTCAGAGCTCACAGTCACTCCCCAAAATTGTAATAAGTTATCCCTGACCTCTGTTGTATATATAAGAAACCGATTGCATGGAACTGAGAGCTACAAGAAATCGGTAGTCCTGATCTATTGTTACCCACTTATGGCCACCCAGTTTCCCTAAAATGTACGATTGCTCGATAAACCGCAAAACGTGAAAGATCTAAACGTTCTGTTACATATCATACGCCTTCTAAAATCCCCCCCCCCACGAATTTTAATCTTAGCACTCAGCAAAACGTACACAAGGTTGAAGTGTGTCAAACTCTTCACAAAAAGTGATATTTTCGATTTATAATTGATCGTAAAAGTCAATATACTTTAACAACTAAAACACGTAAGAACCAGTGGGGGGAGTTATGCCTAGCCAGGCTCTGTTCTTCCTCGAATTAAAAGTTTTACGAAAAAGATAATGATCTGCGTGTGGTGGGAACTTTGCTGGAATGGTACATTTCTCCAGAGAAATTGAATTTTTTTTGGGGGGGTTCTAAAGGAATCAGCAACATTTAAGCTTTGCCTTAAACTATCAGTTCATTATAATATGTTGTACATTGAAATTATTACTACAATTTCAAATTAGACAGGAAATGCGACTTACATAGTTAGTTACTGAGTTTTTTGGGAGGATTTTCTCGTATACGGCACCAACGATTTTATTTTAACTTGTTATTAATCTATCGCTTTTGTTTGAACATTAAAAAAACAAAAAAAAAACAACTTACTTATAGTACGTATGTTTCAGCAGTCTGGGATATTACATTTTATATTTTACTGGGTTTTCTTCAAAGTTATTGATGCTGTCTTTCGAACAATATTATAAATCCTTCATACACTATCTTAACTGGTTTGGGTAAATAAATGTATCCTTACCTCCATTATATTTTTTCTCTCTATATATTAGGGTAATTGAAAAACAATTTCAAGCTTAAAGAATATTTGTCAATATTGTATTTGTATTAACTACAGTTTTGAGAAAGTCACATGAGTGTATTTCAAAGTACATTTTGAATGTTTCTAATTAAACAGATTATTTAGATTTATCTAGCAACTTTGGAACGAATTTATTCTTTGTCTTTAATAGTTAGAGAAAACGTTTTTGAAATATTTTATTATAATTAATATAAAATTCGATCAGGTTTTTATATATTAAACTAAAATTTTGTTATCAAGAAATTTCATGGCTGGATAAAAAGTGATGGAAGAAGCAACGCCCAGTTATTTGTAGGCCATTCTGTACAATATTAAAGTGTTTTTGAAATTGTAGGCAGCTTGTGGGAGTTAATCCATGCGATTTCCTACCAATAAATCTTGGGACAGCCAGGGCTCGAATTGATTAATGAGCATATCCTGGAAGGGAATATTTTGGTGGTAGGATCAACAGTAGATTGTTTGAATAGTATGTGTGTGTGTGTGTGTGTGTGTGTGTGTGAATGAGAGAGAGAGAGAGAGTGAGAGAGAGCGAATGAATGAGAAAATGAGGGTATTTGTTTCGGGGGGGGGTGTTCAGTCTTTACAGCGCTCTACTGAAATATGAGGCACATTTGTCCCCTTCGTCCTTTCAGTATATACACTCCATAAGTACACCAAAACATTTATGCTATAGTATAACTATAGTTACAGTACGGTACCCCTATTTTATAATATTTCTACTGTAACTATTGCTAATAGCCTGGATGGATTGTAATAATTATTATTATTATTCTAATGTAATTTGAATTCATAAAATGTTAAGCTATATTTTACAACATAAACTTCGTTAACAGAAAAAGCTATTTAAATATTTTAAATAAAATAATAAACCTTTTACCAATTCATGTTTATTTGGGAAACTTTATGTTGCAACTTTATGGAGCTTCTAAGTTTATATTTGAATCTGAACTTGAGAAATACAGTTTTTCCTTCATTCTAAGAAATCTTGATCTCTTATTATACACTCATTGAAATTTAGCTTTCATATTGACTTTTCTTCCATGTTTAAATATGGAATACTCAAATGTATGGATACAGTATTTTTAGAAAAATAAGTCGGATTTACTTGCTACTTTTTTTAATAAAGATAGTCTTTTTTTTTTTTTTTTGTAAGGACTTGTCCACACTTGGATACAAAGTCGAGCGATTTTTGTATGTAGACAATGTCTAGATACAATCGAGCGATTGTCTAAAGATAATTGAGAGACAAATTCGTGTCTACAGACACGTTTTAGGAATCGCAGACCACGAGACAATTGTTAGACAATTTGGTAGTGGCGCAATATTTGGTCGTGTGGACATTTTGCGAGACCATTGCCTTCAGTTATTCTCTGTGAGCCGTGAAGAACGCTTTCCATTTTGGTTTTAGTTTTGTTTTAATAATCAAGATGTGGCCTACAGAACAAGTGTTGTTAATAGAAGATTTTCCCTCGGCTGCTTGATTGTGGGAATTGACTCACCACGATTATAAAAATCATATTAAAAAAAGAAAGGCACTCGAAGAGCTGGCCATAAAATTTAAAGTGCCCGTAGAGGATGTAGAAAAAAAAATCCACAATTTAAAAACAGCATTTCAGCGGGAGCACAAAAAAATTAATCAGTCCAAGAAAAGCAGGAACATCTCCTCTCAAGACTTCTTGGTTCGCACACCTTACATTTGCTATTTCTATTGCAATGGTCTGAATCAAGCGATAGCAGAAGCACCGACTTTGATGAGGAACGAAGCAGTGAATCAGGAAGCATACAAGACACGGTAAGTACTTGAAATTGGAGATTTTTTTTGGCTCAGCACAATATAGATAGCGTTATATTTCGTTTGAAAATGGGAATGTGTGCTGGCCAAGTTTCTAGCGTACACGCAGCGCCACTGCCAACTTCACAGATGGAGGAATGGTTTCTTCTCTACATCTTCTCTTTTCTCAATTGTTCTGCCTAAAAGCTGTGTCACTATTTTTATTTCTATTATTAGTGTTGAAAGTAAATTGCAACCAAAGTGAGGTCCCTCAGCAAAAGTTTCACGCCTCCACTAACGTCTCCTCTTCCGCTTTTTTTCATTTTCCAAAATTATAACTGTACTGATCCCAACAAGGTCAGTCATATTTAGCAACCAATAATGAAGAACAAGGCATTCAAGTGTGTACACGCGCGATAAAGTCTCTAGACTGCCTAGAGTGTCCCAAGGTATATGGATAACGACTTTTTCTCGGAAACTAAGATAGCTAGAAAAAAACTGTAAAATACGTGTCCCCGTAGATTTTTTTGTTAGAAAACCAAATTTAATTTGCAAATTTGTTTTGATGCTTCCAGAAGCGAGATACAAGCACCAACTTCATTTTTTTCAAATGGGGAGGTGTGGTTTTTATTTAAGAAATAGATTCCACTATTTTTTGTAAGAAAAATTTACTTGAACGGTTTTTTTTCTGTGAGCGATATTTTACAAGTTATGAATGAAAACATGATTCCAATAAGGAATTTCAAAATGATATTATAACGGTTTTTTGATTGAATAAGAAGAAAAGTACTATTTTATTATAAATTTTTCTCCTCATTAAATACAGATCTTGCTCGATCTGGCCTCCACCATTAGAGATGTATTTCTTTGGTCGTAAGGTACAATTGGCAGGAAAAATCATGTGTATGCATCTCTTAATGGTGGGGGGGCCAGTTCGAGCAAGATCTGTAATTAATGAGGAGTAAAATTTCTTGTAGGAACCATGTTTTCATTCATAACTTGTAAAATATCACTCACTGAAAAAAAAACCGTTCAAGTAAATTTTTCTTACAAAAAAAATAGAGGAATCTATTTCTTAAATAAAAACCACACCTCCCCCATTTGAAAAAATGAAGTTGGTGACTGTATCTCGCTTCTGGAAGCACCAAAACAAATTTGCAAATTAAATTTGGTTTTCTAACAGAAAAACTATGGGGACACGTATTTATTTTTTTAGTTTTTTTCTAGCTATCTTAGTTTCCGAGAAAAAGTCGTTATCCATATACCTTGGACACCCTGTATATGTATATATACATATATATCTATGAAGGAGATTTTATTCCTCTGTATTACCAGTAAAATAATTTAACCTAAAAATGGGTTCATCTGATAAATCAGTTCAACTTCTGAACGATTGAAGGAAACTTCTATTCTTACCTCTGCTGAAACTTTTTATCTAAGTACTATTCAAAATAATATCATACGGATATTAAAACAAGAGAATAATGAATTAAAAAACGGTATTGATAATAATGACAGTAAATGGAAGATGAGAAAAACTGTTGACTATATTTAGTATACCATATAAGGGGCGAAGAAAAGTTAATTGAGATTTTTAAAGCCATTTCCCTGCACATAGAATATGATTTCTGTGAGTAACATTTCCCTGCTTTTCAGGAAACTTGATAAAAAAAAAACTGTCATCCTACTTCCCATCATTTATGCCAAATTAAATAATATTAATGCCATGAAAGAATATACTAATTTATTAAATATTAAGTCTTTCACATTAGTTAGAGAAAATACAAATATGAAAAAGTTCTTTCTTGAATAAACTAAAAATAAAAAGGAAAAAAACAGATCTTAATACATATAAAGTGACAATAACAACAAAATTGCGAAATGGCAAATTTCCGAGAAAAAGTCTTTACCACATAATTTGGGACACCCTATATATATTGTCTGGATACATGTCTATATACAGTCTCTATACATGTGTAGACAATCGCTCGGCTTTATATACAAGTATGGACAAAGCTTAATAATTAATTCAATTTTTACAGGTTATTGAATCTAAAATTTTTTAGATTAGAATCATAATTGAACATGTAATAGAGCACACAAATTCTGTATTTACAAGATAGCCCCTGAAGAAGACAAACAATGTTTGTCGAAACGTCGGGCCATTAATAAAAAACACTTAAAAAATTTTTTAGTGTTTTTCTTATGATACCCCCGGCCGATCAGCCAACTAAGAGATACATCAGATCATTTCTAACGGCCAACAACTTCTACAATTGGATATATAAAGAATGGCGCAACTCTCTACATCTTCGACACCATCTTTGGGAGAATTAAAGAAAAAATATAACAGTAAGGAATTACTTAATAACATCACCACATCACTGAAAAAACTAGCTCTACGGGAAACAACGAGAGTGTTTTTGCTTAAATGCAGAAAAAATCGTGTTTTCCCAAAACACATCGACAACTGCCTCAACAACATTCCATCTCTCCCACATGACACATCTCAAAAGAAATTGGAACGTTCTATGTTTCTTTTTAAAAAATCTTTACTAAACAATGAAATCAGTTCAGTTATCTGGGAAGTGAACCATCTAAAACAAGTGCTCAACACCTCAATGGACACAGTGAAACAAATGTTTAGTGTCAGTGATTTTTTGTCTTTTCAGAAAATATTTGATCACCTTCACACAACATACAAGAAACAACACATTCAGGCATTACACACCAAATTCTCAGAAATTGTAAGTACTACCAGTTCCACCAAGTATCCTACCTCCGATCCCTCTTGGGTAAAGAACATGTCCTC
>JAAEAF010000704.1:0-20077 GCA_011037195.1 Triatoma infestans
GGTGGCAAGAAATTTTTTTCTTAAAGTCTAATTCAAGCTCGGAGTCTCAGAGGATAGAAGTATACTTTGTACCAGGCTGCTATATATTATCTTTTTGGTACTATTTTAAAATATTGCCGCTCCATAATACGGGGTTCAGTATGCTGATTGCTCTTTTTGCGCTTATATTTCTTTGCAACACAGTCATTTTTATTTGAAGCATCCTTACTGATGATAAACCCAAGTATCTGAATTGCTGAACCTTTGGGATTTTTATGTCTTCTATAGTAAGGTCTTCCTCTATGTTTTTGCTATGTTTATCTTTATACCTCATTTTTTGTTATGCCTCTATTATTTTGCGCATCATATATTCCATGTCCTTCAGAATCTTGGGCTATTATCATTTAGTCATCTGTAAATAGCAAAAATTCAACTCCCGACAGGAAATATCGGGAATCACAAGATTGTTATCTTTTCCAGGATAATCAGGCAGCCAGCAAATAAATTAGTTTAGGAATAAAAGTTATGCGCTCTAATCTGAAAATACCTCCTTTTATAGAAGTTTCAGTCATCCCCTGCATCATTCACCTGCCACCACCTTGTCCCCAGGCTCGGTAAAGTGGTATACCCTATATATATCGAAGTAAAAGACATATTCTACGTAAAAATAAATAAATAAAAATAAAATTAAAATTACCTTTGCCGCGATGACAATATTCTCTGGATTAGTCCGTAAATAGTAAAGTAATTCTTCCAATCTTTTAAGCCTTGATGCATCACTCTTAGCTCTCACTATCCCCATGATTATACTATAAATAACGCCCCTTAACGTTATCTGAATAAAACAAATTAATAATGTAAATAAATAAATACTAAAGCTTTTATATGATATTGCCATAGAAAAAATACGAATTTGGTACACTTGTTAATAAATCTCATTTAATCATTAAGAAAAATCTTGATTAATTAAAATTAACGTCTGAATATATTTGGGGGTGTCTATATTTCGTGAAATAGTACTAGTGAGTAAACAAAGCAATTTTTTGAATTGTAAGATGAAAAAACGCAAAGACTTTTATGGGAACCAGCTTTTCTTAGAGCCAGCCCTGACCACATATCTCCAAGTCGAATACCAGTAGATTTTAATGTCCTGCCTTTCATAGCCAATCATTCAACACAAACACCAACATAAATCGTATAATAACATAAACTTACATGACTATATATAGGTTTTATAAACCTCCAATGAGGTATTGGTGACGTTTTCTTTTCATCCTTAGCAGTAATTGATGTCAATCTTGTTTTTAAATCATCGATGATATTGGTAAAATCTATTAATCCACTGCTAGTACTATTTTTTCCTTTATTCACTGGATCATCTGATCTATTACCGGTTTGACTATAATGACATTGATTTTGAAATGTAGCTCCATCTATTATTTTCTAAAAAAATTAATTAAAGTATATCTTTACCTTTTTTGCTCTTATAGTAAATACTATAAATCAATTTGAGGTGTTCATTAATAAGGGTGAGAATTATTGTTGTAGGGGGATCTATTGTGCCCCGCCCCGGAGCCTTCTCAGTGCACCACCGACCTCCGAGCAGTATTGCCTAGCTACAGGCACAATTCTACCCATCACCGGACAGTGAGCAGTAGAGGCACCTAGGAAGAGAAAATCTACGGGCAGCACGGCTGGATTTGAACCCGACTACCGCGTGGCTAGTCCCAGCGCGCTACCACTGAGCTAATCCCTTCTTTTCTCTTGGAGGGACGGAGACCCTAGTTTGGTACTGTGTGTCTTTGTCTGTAAAGGGTAGAGTGTATTGTATACTTTTCTGACGAAGGTATGGAACACTGAGCTGTGGTAGTAACCCGTGGGTCGCTACTCCCCCACGGGTTTGCTTGGTGCATCATTATTAGCTCTCCTATCCCATGATTATACTGTAAATAACGCCCCTTAACGTTATCTGAATAAAACAAATTAATATGTATAATAAATAAATACTAAAGCTTTTAAAGATGTCACAGAAATAATACGAGTTAGTACACTTGTTAAATATCATTGATCATTAAGGAAGTCTTGATTGATTAAAATTAACATCTGAATATACGGGGGGGGGGTCCATATTTCGTGAAATAGTACTAGTGAGTAAACAAATCAATTTTTGAATTGTAAGATGAAAAAACGCAGGTTGCTAAGAATTATGGTGAATAAAGCCCACAAAACTGATTAGGTTAGTCAAGGATATCGTATTCGACGAATACAGGTAGTAAAGTTAGAGCTATCCAGAGTAAAGACGCAGAAGGAATTCCTCATTAATGTAGGCCTTATGACAAGGAGACCCAATATTGTCGGTATTGTTCAAATTGAGTTGAATATGTGGATGGGTCTGCAATGTTGGATAACATCTGGTATTTTATCCATCGTAGCATGCATATTCATTTGGTTCCTGACCGGTTTTGGATTTTCATCTATCGTCAGAGCAAATTCACCAAGTACGTGTACAGAATTCACTTCAACTAATGTTTCTGTATGTACACTCTTTGACGGTTAAATTTACTTTTGGAAATGAAGATTAGGGAAAACTGGATCAAATTCAGAAAACGCTTATTTATAACAGATTGGTGCAGGGGACCGATGTTGAAATCATAAAAAAACCACACTATATATTTGTTATCGTTAGTATCGCAGAGTTGTGAAAGCCTGCCTCTTTTTTGTAGTCATCGACAGTGTTTCCGGGCGTTTGCCCCAATGTTTTTTTTTTGTCAAAACAAGTGTGATAACAATACGATTTGTATAGAGCAAATTTAGTTGTAAGAGCGTATCAATTAAAATTTGCTTTGTACAAATCTTATCACAATGTTTTGGCAACAAAAAATATCAGGGCGAACGCTCGAAACCACGTCGATGGCCCCACAAAAAAGAGGCAGTGAGATACCCTATATATTGCTGTGGTTAATAAATCTATAAAACCTAAAATATTAAAGAACTGTGGATCCCCTAGTATAATGGACCTCCATGTTTAGTATTATCAAGTCGATAAATTGTTTTTATATTTTTTTTTATCTTATTCGACGAGAGTACAAAGAAATGTTCTAGATAAGCTCGAGAATTATATACCCATTTAGTTGAACAAGCCACAACAGACGAACAAATGTTGAGATATAATACACGATGCCCCCTTTTTCAGGTCTAACTAGCCTCGAAACTAGATAAGCACGATATTAAAATAATTATGATAAATGACTCTCGTTATTTTTAAGATAAATCTGTGCCTTCCCTATTATGTCGAAAGAATGGCCTAACTTGGATCAGATGTTATTCAAAGCGTGATGTGTGGTGTGATTTTTGTGTTACTCTTAGAAGTTAGTAAATTTAAAAAAAAATTTAAAAAAACAAAGGAAAATCGAATTAATAATTAATTAAATTAGAAAAAAGCATAAATACCTGGGCTGGTTTAACATTATCACTGGTTTCTGTTGTAAGATTTTTATTCCATATAATTGATTTTTTTCCTAAATAATTAGAAAATGTCTTCAAATTTGCATTATATATTACATACTTTATCCAATAAAACATTTTAAACTTTTTATTTTCCATAATTGCAATAAAGATGATTGAATAGTAAAAAAAAAAAGGTATCACTTTAAAATGATTATTATCACTTGACTAAATAAATTTTGTTTTCTTGTCCAAAATAAATAAATCTTGGTAGATTATTAATACGCAAATGTATTCTAAGAGAATAAATAGTCATGTCAAACGTAGAAAAATAATAATACACTTGGTAAACAAAATAATTCGTACACCATAAACAGGTAAATAGATCACTCAAGGTATAACCGTAGTTTGATGAAATAACCTATTCTCATAATAATTTTTTTTTGTTTAAAAGCCACATCTTAATTTTCTTTGTATTTTTTTTAATAAGATTTAAAATTTAATTAACTTATAACTTTGTAATAAACAATAAAATGAATTTTAATTAAATTGTGGCCTCTATCATGTTGAACACTATTCTAAAGTCAGACCTCCCTCCATAGAATCACAAAAATACGTGTCCATTTCAACTTTATGTACTTTAAAAACTATATACCAACAAAAATATTAATATTTGACATAAATTTGGTATATATATATATATTTGTCTCTATTACAATAAAATTTCATAGATCTAGATCTAGTAAAAGAAATGGAGATATATATATATATATATAGCTCTCAACGTTTCTGTACGATGTAGGGAATTGGAAATTCATCCTATTCATAGTAATTAATAAATAAATAAATTATTGTACAAAATTATACAATATTTAGTTTTTAATTAAAAATGTAGCTTAGGCGTTTTTAGATAAAAGTCAGCTTTACCTACCCGATATGTGGGCGTATTGTGCATTTTTTATTTATAACCTAGTATCCAATACTGAAATCACCTAGTGCATTCTACATTGTTTTGCAAGTGCCCATAATTATTTCAATTAGACATAAAATGCAAAATAATGTCTAAAAACGGATATACCATAAAAAAACATTTTGTTCTATATCTGTCAATCGTGGTCTCTATATTTTCTAATCGGGGGCTCTACCCTTCACCCACAGGTGCCCTCACTGAAACACGTTCGAGACTTTTTCTTGAAACTCGTAATTTTGACAATTTTTTTTTCCTAATTAATTTTGTTTAGATAATATAATTATATAATCAACTATTCTTAATGTTATTAACAACCGCGGGTGGGCTATCCCCCGGCACTGCAGCCAAAACAGAGGCTTATTGTGCCGGTAGTTTCTAGTAGGTAAACCCTCCCCTCCTAAGGAGTTTCAGAGCTTTCACCACCAGATCATTTTGCGCTACTATCTCCTCAGGCCACAACGTATCAAAGGTTTCGTAGCGCAATCTAGTTATTGCAACGCAATCAAAGAGCAGGTAGGGTGCCGTCTCCTCCTCCTCCTGACATAATCTGCACAAGGGTTCCGCGCTTATTAGCCCTACCTGACCCTACCATGACCCGTAAATAGCCCCGTCACAGAGAGATCTGGTTCTTACTCAGGCTAAGGGTCATATTGGTCCGTCTTTTACACAATCCTGGCATCATCCTTTTACTGTGTATGGCTCCTGGGGTCCCCCTCCAGAGCTCCTCATGCTTACTGCGAAGCCAATCTCTGAACGCTGCACGAATCGCTCCGCCGGTTATCCCCAGGACAGGTAGGAGTATTTGCCCCGTACCTGGCCAGTTGATCAGCTGTCTCATTACCCTCAAATCCCTGCTGTACCGTGTTGTGCCCGGAGAGTCTCGGCAATGCCTCTCGACATTCCTTAACTAGGGATGAGGTGGTTCTGTTAGCCTCTAGGGTTTTCAGTGCAGCCTGACAGTCCGAGCAATTGCGTATGACTTTGCCCTTTAGGGCTCTACGCAGGTTCTCCTCGGCACAGACCTTAATGGCAAACATCTCAGCCTGGAATATTGTGGAGTAACTGCCCAGCGGCCTCTCAATAAGTACCTGCGGGCTCACTCCACACACTTCTGCTCCAGTTCCGCAGTCCATCTTAGAACCATCTGTGAACCACAGAATAGCGTTTATCCCACCCCGTGGACCATTCCGCCCTAGAGCCTGGGAACACCTGAAATGGAACCTCGAAGTTATATGTTGGACAAGTGCTATCCTGGGCCATGCTTAACACCGGGCCCGGGTGGACCTTTAGTACTATGTCCAAATGTTTGGCTAAGGAGCCTCTCTGTCTCCAAAGACCATTGTTGCGCAATCTGTGTGCGCTGGCAAAAGGCACCAAAAGGTGCAGCGGAGTCAGCCCCAGCAGCACTTCTAACGCAGCAGTCAGAACACTTTTAAAGGCTCCCGTACTAAGTAAGCACGCCAGCCTTTGTACCCCGCTGAGGCATTTTCTGGCTGTCTTATGCTCAGTTTTAGGCCACCATACCACCGCCCCATAAGTTATGACCGGTATGATGGCCCGGAAATAAATGCAGTGTGTCATCCTTGGAGTTAACCCCCATGACTTCCCACAGGCCCGTGTAGCACCACATAGCGACTTCTTAGCTTTCTGTTCTATATATTCTAGATGTGCGTTCCATGTGAGCTTAGTATCCAGGATAACTCCCAGGTACTTAACCCTGTCTGCTACATCCAGTATCTTCCCGAAGAAGGATAGTGCCTTATATGCCTCAATGTCCCTCCTCCTGGTAAATGGTACGAGAGTGGTTTTCTGCGGGTTTACCCCAAGCTCCACTCTCCTACACCACCGCTCTATGCAACTAAGTGCTTCCTGAAGGAGTTCCCCGACTATGGGTCCGTGCCTGCCTCTGACTGCCACCACTATGCAGCCCAGCACAGAACATCCACTGTCACTAAGCTCCCTCAGTAGTTCGTCCACAACCATGCACCACAGAAGAGGGGAAAGAACTCCTCCTCCCGTGGGCGTAATCTCTAGCGAAGCTTCACATAGGCTTACTACAATCCTTGTTTTGAGCACACTGTCAATCCATCATCGACACCGCGCCTCTCTAACGCTTGAGTAATTGACCAGAAGGTCGTGTTGCTGAAAGCCCCCTTAATGTCCAAGAACACGCAAGCCGCTGTTTCCCTGCCATACACCGACACCTCCAACTCCCCAACAAGAGAGTGGAGGGCCGACTATAGGATTTCCCTGACTGGTAGGCATGCTGTGCAGGGTGCAGAAGATATTGCCTCAGCACCACCTCCCTAATCTGCAAGTCTACCAGTTTTTCCAGAACTTTCAACATTAATGAAGAAAGACTGATCGGTCTATATGCCTTCCCTCAGCGTCCCTGCCACCCACACCGACACTTTGGCAGTCCTGAGGATTTCTTTGGCAGGATGGACCCTCAGCTTTACCCCTTCTCCTATCTGGAGAGTTGGGCCACCGCCTCAAACCAGTTCCGCGTTACCTCATTGTCGCAATTAACAATGAGGGCGCCTCTGGACAGGCCTCAACCCCTAAATTAAGGACCGTTCTCACCAATTATTCTGGCGACCAGCTCCGCCTGTATCCTCTCCATCTGAACTTCAGTCAGGTGGGCCTGAGGACCCTCCGATGCAACGCCATTCGTATCTTGCTAAGGGCATCCCTGAAGGAACCTGGTACCATCGGTTCAGAGCCCTTAAGCTTTCTTTAACACCCTAGTGCCACTTGTCTCTGGTCCGTACTTAGAGTACTTAACCTCGATCTCCCCCGTTTAGGAGCCCGCTCGGGAGTCGGCGAGGATGCTCCAGATGCATCCGCCCCTTTACCCCCGCCAGGCTTCCCCAGAGAAGACGCAGCCACAGCACTATCCTTCTGGACCAGTTGCTTGGAAACGGCATCCGCTTCCACTGCTGGTTCAACAACCACACTCTGCCTTTCGCGTCAGCTTTACGCCTCGTCTCCGCCCTCGCTCGGCGCCGCTGACCTTTCTCGGCGAGATGCGGATCTCCCCAAGCTACTGGGAGATTTCCTTCAGAGGATCCGTCGCTGAAGGACATGCGCCTGCGCCTATCCTAGCTATCCCATCCTCTCCTCTCTCTGCTTCAATTCGAGGGGGAACCAAAGTATCCATCAAGAATCCGAGTGAGGAACCATCCCCACCACTGGTCTCACCCCAGAGCCCTGGGGATCTCCACCAGCAATGGGGATTAGTTTGGCCGAGTTCTTCTCTTCCCGCCTACCCTTCCTTTCTCTTTCTACAAAATTGGTTGGGTATTGAGATAGCTTTAACCTTCAGCTATCTTTAGACTGTTTTGGTGGTATGATCATGGTCTTAATTTTCACAGAAGCTAGTTTTCTGTTTTGGTTCCATGATTCCTGGCCTCAACTTTATAGGAGCTCAACTTTTACAAGAGTAAGTTTAATATTTACTTTGTTCCTGTGAATGGTAAATTGACTTTTTTCACAAGAGGTATTTTTAAACTATTTTGATTGGGTAATTATCGCCATAACTTTCATAGGAGTTTTTTTTTACAAATGCTAAGTTTAAAATTCTTTGCTCCTGTTAATTACGACTTTACTTTAGAGGAGCTAGCTTTGGATTGCTTTGCTTCCATGATTGTGGGCTTAACTTGTTCACAGGAGCTAATTTTAAAGTCTCTTTGCTCCTGTGAATGGCTCTGTTTATTTCAAAAGAGCTAATTATGGGGCTGATTTGCTTCTCTGTAATTTATGGTCTTAAATTTCACAGGAGTAAGCTATAGATTACTTTGTTAGGGCAAGTTTATTTTCACAGGAGCTATGTATGTTTAGAATGCAATAAATGGCTAGTTTAGTTGCACAGGAGCTATAAATGTCGCTTTCCCTTTTTGTTCTTTGCTAATTATAGATATATTAAATTTCTAATTATCCCGTTGAATCAAAATATTTTGAAAATTTATTTTTTTCAAAGAAGGCCTGTCCCGTTCAGTAAACGCATTGCAAAGTTGATTTTTACTTTTTTTAAAACACACACACACACACACACACAAACACACAACATAGACAATGATATAAATAAGAGTTTGCTGTCACTAATAGCTATTGTTTGTGAGTTTAGACTACGTCAATTGTACATGGGGTGGTTATCCTGGGGTGATTTGGGTCCTACGCCTCCACTAGCATCCCTGCAGCCCCCCTTTTGGTGGATTGGTGGCGCAACGGGTGGTGCCCGTCTAACTTTATTTGTTTTTCTAGCCAACTTAGAATGTGATTAAGTAAGTTAGATTGGCAGTTGAAGGATTAACGCCTTTAGTATATATTGATAGTTAACTGGGTAACACGCCTCAGTTGTTAAAGATGGTCACCGTATCTATGGTCGGTCTATTGCTGGTTGCACTCCAATTGTTCACAAATGGATGTACACAAGGTGAGGCATTTAAACGAAACCAAATCTGATGTGAAATACTCACACAACTTTCTCCTACTGAAATTCATACAGTAATCATAAAAATTTGTCTTTTTCTTTTTTTTGAACTTAAATATTTTTACTTAGCCCTAAACATAATACAGAGGTAGTGGCAGTATTTATGTGTACAAGGCAGGTAATAGTTTAAGTGATAACACTGAAGTCTAAAAGAAAGTGCCATTAATATTCGAACGAAACTACAATATCCGGTATTTTATCCGTCGTAGCATGCATATTAGTTATGTTCCTGACCGAAACCAGTCAGGAACATAACTAATATGCATGCTACGACGGATGAAATACCGGATGTTATCCAGCAATGCTGACCCAGCCACATTTTCAACAAAACTACAATACATTTGAAATTTAACATTCGTAGAATTTTATTGGAAACTTGAAATTTTGGGCAATTTTCAAATAAAAATGATTCAAATAAAAGTTATTGCTCTTAGAGAAAATGGTAGAAAAGTGAAAAAATGATTTTTTTAGAAAAACCGTACTTCTTCTAGTCATACGATTTTTCTTTGATCTCAGAATTTCAATAACATATTTAAAATTTAGAGATATTTACCTGTGATAGCCTGCTTCTTCGAACCGGTTTCGGTTGTTTGCCCACCATCAGGAGGTTTTTACAACAGTGTAATAACATAGACTTGCACTGTGCAAACTCAGTTTGTATACTGAATTCAGTTTATTTAGAGTGTATAAACTAAATTTGCTCTGTTCAAAGTCTGTGTTATCAGAGATAATGAAAAGTAACAAAATATGTATAAAACACTTTATTATACAGTATCGAGTTTTCGACCTGGGAGCCAGTTTCTAATCTAATTGTGTTATCTTGAGAATGATCTGGGCTCCCTAGTTGAAAACTCGATACTTATACGTTTATACATTTTATATATCAGGACATTTTGTCAATTTAATTCCAACAATCATATTTTGTATGTCTTTTTAAGTCCAATAAAAAAAACAAAGTTATAGTGTAAAAAGTAACCTTTCAACAGAATAGAGTTCTCTTTAGGTTTAGATACTAGTTTAAGTTTATACATTTTGCCGTTAGATGGCACAAGAATCTATAAGCAAACCTACTCTAGTTCTTTGTTTTAGCCGCTAGGTTTCACTACATTCTAAGTTAAAGGGACTTATGTGCAACTTAAAACAAAATTTTCATAATATTACCAACTTTAAAGACTTAACTGTTCAGTAGAGCAACATTATTTGGCCAGCAATTATTGAATAATAATTTTGCAACCTCCATTACTGTCTCTTACTCCTTTGGTAAGAGAAAGAATTGTAATCGTGTCAAATTTTCGATATCAAGTTTTTTCACCAGGAATATCCCGTTTTGAGGTCCCTAAGTCCAAAAAAAAAAAGTGGTTTTAAAAAAATATTGAGTATATGAACAGCACAGCTTAATAACGGGGAAAAAAATCTGGTGTGAAACACTCACACAACTTTCTCTTATTCCAGTTCTCAAAATTATAATTGACAAATTTTATTAAAAAAGTTTATTCGACGTTTCAGACACCTTTGGTATCCTTCCTCAGGAACTGCAAAACAAAAAATATGGATATCAAGAAAACTGTATGATAATATTAAAACATATGACAATTGACAAATTTAGTTTGACAAATTTTATAGTTTGTGTACCAAATTTAATGAAATTAGTCGAAAACTGAAAAAAATGTTCAGTAAAAGCGCACTTCCGGTTTAATAATTTTCTTGAAACTCGGAATTTTGGCGAATCTATTTATTTCTAATTAATTTTGTTCGGATGATAGAATTATATAATCCAACTATGATAGCACTTTAGAGAAAAACATAACCCCCCTCCACCAAAAGTTCCCTTAAATGAATTTTCCCAGAGAAATGTTTTAAATAAAAGTTGTAGATCTTTGTATGTCAAGAAAATCGTCGAAGCCATTTTTGAGAAAATCGCGAAAAGGTGAAAAAAATTATTTAGTAAAGTGGTAAAGTAAACGCACTTTCGCTTATCCAATTTTTTTAAACTCAGAATTTCAACAACATATTTAATTCTAATTAACATTATTTAGATGACAGAATTGTCTTATAACCGAAATAGCACTTCAGATGTAAACCTAACCCCACCACAACCCCCAACTCCTGTTATAACTCCGCTTAAATGAATTTTCCCAGAGAAATGTTTCAAATAAAAGTTGTAGCTCTTTGTAAGTGTAGTTGATATATACCAAGTTTGAGGAAAATTGTCGGAGCCATTTTTGAGAAAAACGCAAAAAAGTAAAAAAAAAAAACTAGTAAATTGGTTCTTCCGGATGAGGAATTTTGACAGATAACGTAATGTTAGATCCCATGGTGAACCTAAACGGAATATCAAGTTTCTGCTTTCTACGGTTTTTCGTCTTTAAGCTATGACTGTTCACACACACACACACACACACACACACACACACAGACCATTTGCTAAAAACCACTTTTAGGAAACTTGATAATCCCGTTTAGGTGTCAACCACGGGGATCCGGACAGTAAGTTATCTGGCAAAATTCCTCCACCGGAAGTATCACTTTACTGAATGATTTTTTTTTTTCAGTTTTTTTTGCGATTTTCTTGTAAATGGCTACAACGGATTTTCTTACAACTAAGTATGTGAATGACTCATATAAAGAGCTACAACTTTTATTTGAAACATTTCTCCTGGTAAATTCATTTAAAGGGGTTTTTGGGGGGAGTGGGGGTTATGTTTTCCACTAAAATGCTATCATAGTTAATTATACAATGCTACCAACTAAACAAAATTAATTACAAAATAAATAAATTGCCAAAATTTCCGAGTTTCAATAAAATTAACGGAGCTGCGTATTTAAGTGAACAATTTTTTTTAGTATTCACATGATCTACTCCATGAAAACACAGGACGAATTTCTATAAATTTGGTATAATACTAACAATAAAATTTATCAATTAAAATTTTATAAACTATAATAAGAGAAAGTTGTGTGAGTGTTTCACCAGAGATGTCAAATTTTTGATGTGCAGTTTTTACATATGTATAAAACGACAAAATTGGTTTTAAACTCAAATTTCACGTATTTGTCTCAACAGAAATATAGAGGTGGTGGGGGATAAGTAGGAGCCCACTAATCTTGGCAGATAGAGAAGTGATGATCATATTGTAGCCCAGTCGATCGCTCTACAAACACTGAACCAACCACATATAAAATTTGAAGCTAACGCCACAAATTCCCGCATAACTACCCAAATTACTTTCTCTTACTCCTGTAAGAGGAAGTAGTGTAATCGTATCAAATTTTCGATACCCAGTTTTCACCGGAAATATCCGTTTTGAGGTCCCTTCAATCAAAAAAAGTGTTTTTCAGCGAATGGTCTGAGTGTATGTATGTGAACAGCGTAGCTCGAAAACGAAAAACCGTAGTAAGCTCAAACTTGATATTCCCGCTTAGGTATCACCATGGGATCTGACAATACGTTATTTGTCAAAATTCCTCAACCGGAAGTACCACCTTACTAGTTTTTTTTTTTACTATTTTGCAATTTTCTCAAAAATGGCTCCAAGGATTTTCTTTAAACTTACTATATCAATTACACATACAAAGATCTACAACTTTTATTTGAAACATTTCTCCAGAAAAATCCATTTAAGGGCACTTTTGGGGGAAGGGTGGGGTTAGGTTTTCATCTAAAGTGCTATTTCAGTTTATTAGACAATTCTGTCATTTAAATACTGTGAATTAGAATTAAATATGTTGTTCAAATTCCGAGTTTGAAAAAAATCGGATGACCGGAAGTGCGTTTACGTTACCAAGTTCCTAAATAATTTTTTCACTTTTTCGCGATTTTCTCAAAAATGACTTCATCGATTTTGTTGAAACTTGCAATATAAACTACACATACAAAGATCTACAACTTTTATTTGAAACATTCCTCCGGGTAACATCATTTAAGGGGGCTTTTGGGGGAGAGGTGGGGTTGTGTTTTTCTCTAAAGTGCTATCATAGTTGATTATACAATTCTATCTTCCAAACAAAATTAATTAGAAATAAATAGATTCGCCAAAATTCCCGTCTTTCAAGAAAATTATTTTATTTATTTATTTGTAATTTGTTTTTGGGGAGTTCTCCATACAAATCGAGTTGGCTCTAAATGGCATACAAAATATAATGTACAAATACAGGACATACAAAATGCAATAGTAAAAAAAGAAATAAAATGGAAACTTAGAAACGAACGAAATAAGAACAAATTTTACAAAAAAGAAAGAATACCTATTTTTTTTGTTTTTGTAATTGATCATGAATATAAGTAAAAATTAAAAGTTGCTTTACACATAACATAAGTATTAAATTAGTCATTCATAATGAATGCTCTAATCTTCATTATATTACAAATATAATAATAAATTTGTTTACAAGTATAGGAGTCTGGAGAGCGGAAAATTTTAGGGAAGTCATTAGGAGGAATGTTTCTAATAAAGGGAATAAGGTGTCTACAGACATCATCGTAAATTGGGCATGAGACAAATAAGTGGAAGACGTCTTCAAACGCGTCCCTATTACAAACGTACACTTGTGTTTGGGGCTGATCAAATAACAGAGATCATTAATCATAAATTTTATATAATAAACACTGGATAGCCTAATTTGTGCCCATAACTTGGTAACTGCAAAAGGAGTGTCTATCTGTAGGTATTGCTGTAAATCAGGAATAGGGTCAAATAATTGTAGATACTGAAGGTTATATTTACTGGAATAAAGGGATTCATAGTCGTTATTTAATAAGTGTTGCCTGTAGGTATTCAGCACAAGTACGGTTTTCTGTTTAAAATTTTTTGGGTCCAAGTCGGATAGTAAGCTATCTTCATTTATTTGTTTAAGGATATTACCACCTGATTATACCAGTTGTATTTCAAGGAGGGCTTCTTTTCGTGATAATACCTGAGTCTGAGGAAACAGAGTTTTGGAATTCTAGTATCTCCCATAAATAACAATTTAGTTACCCATTTCAGGGTTAATTTAAGAATTTTATAACTAGAATTAGTTATGTTAAACTCCATTCTAATTAACCATAAAGGAGTACTTCTGTTTAGAGAAAACACTTTCTTAAACAAATTTAGATGTGCATGTTCTATTTTATCGAGATATCTTAAACCCCATATTTGAACCCCGTAAATAAGACAACTAGTTACTAACGCGTCGTTAAGTTTACTCCTGCTTTCCCAACATGCAACTTTGCTTTTCCTGCAAATATTTAAAACCCCGCCAGCAGCTGAGAGCGCCTTCAGTGGGCTAATTGTGCGGCCTCATAAAACAACCCTGAATTCGAGAGCAAAACTCCCAGATACATGAGAGAGGGGACTGATTCTATTATCTTACCTTTATAATAAAATGACCTTATATGTTTTTCTTTGCATTTATGAAAATGGATGATTTTTGTTTTATTACTGTTAACCTCCAGAAAGTCCGCATATTCCGACAAAATGTGTAATTTGTTAGTGACATCAGTAAAAGACTCTGCAAAGATGACCTTATCGTCTGCATATTCACAACCCAAGACTTCCGTCTTGGGATCTAACTATATAAGTATAGCTCCCCTTTCAATGAAAAAATCCTTCAAGTCACTAATAAACGGGCTGAAAAGATACGAAGAAAGTTCTTCCCCTTGGAGGACGCCATTTGTTACACTTATCTCATCTGTGAGATCCCCATTGCAGCTTACTTGTATTTTAGCGGCGCTATAGAGGCTTCGGAGAATTCTAATAATTTTTCCACTTACACCAAAGAATTCAATTTTCGCCACAATAGATGGTGGTTCACGCTGTCGAAGGCCTTTTTGTAATCGACAAAAATTATGAAGAAGTCTTTTTTTCTATACTGCAATATGATTTGGCAAAGACTATTTACCATAAATAAATTAGGCAAGAGCGCCCCTTCCTAAGACCGCTTTGTGATTCTGGTAAAATATTATAATAATCATCCTCTCTAAGAGTATTTTTGTAAATAACTTTAGGATAGAATTTAGTAAAGCGATAGGACGGTAATTTTCAGGACGATCTCTACTGTCTTTCTTGTGTAACATTCTTACAATAGATGTTGACCACGATTTCGGTATCGTTTCAGATTCCATTATTTTATGAATAAAGATAAGAGGTAAAGCTGCCAGTTCATCGGCAAATTTTTAAAATATTCATTTGGTATTTTATCAATTCCTACGGCTTTATCAGATTTGAGTTTTGATAAAACGAATTGAATTTCCTGGAGAGTAATTTGCGCATCAAGATATGGGTGAGTAACGCTAAAAAAAAGTTACAGCTAATATTTTTCGGTGTATAAATTCCTCTTAAATACTCAGCCCAATTTTCCCGACTGATTGGATTGAGTTGGAATTGTTTCGATCTAAATAAGTTGACAGTTTTCCAAAAACATTTGTTATTCCTAAAGTCATTTAGATTGCTAATAATATTAAGTTCATAAGTTCGTTTTTTATTTTTCAAAATATTTTTATACTTTTTCTTTGAATTTACGTAATTTATAAAATTACCTTGGTTAAAATTAGATTTTTTTAATTTTTTAAAGTATTGCTTCACTAAATTCTCTGCCTCTCTACACTCGTTGTCGTACCATGGCTTATTTTTGGGATATTTCTGGCAAGATTTATTATTTTCTTTTGACATACTTGGAGGGAGGAAGCAGTTTCATGGAAAGCCGATAGAAGGTTGGAATACATTTCTTCCGAATTATCAAACTCTGGGGCAGCACATGAATTGCTCGTTGAAAGCGCAACTTTTAGATGATTTCCATAAATAATAATCTTTATGTATTAATTTATTTGTACACTTCTGTCTAGCTGAGGTTTGGAAATTCAAAATAAGTTTAACAGGGAAATGGTCAGAATTTGAGATATTATTCTCCACGATTAAGTCCCTCAAGTGGCAAATTCCCTCATGACTACACCAAACTAAGTCAATCACGCTTTCGCCTCTGACAGCAATAGAAGTGAAGTTCCGGGAGAGTGGCGAGGGGCCCTTCCATTAAGTAGTAAAAAATAATTATTTTCCATTGTTTCTATTGTCTATATTGTCCAAACTAGCATGAGTACCACTGAATCCTGTTCCACGTAATAATTCCAAATCAAACTGATTTAACTGGCCAACCCTACAATTGAAATCGCCCCCTAAGAGAAAGTTCCAAAATTTTTTTTTTTTTTTTCCTAGGGTTCTGTACCGCGACCATTCTTGATCTATTGTACCCCCCTCTGGTGCCTAAGATGAGCTAGCTCATCTATAGCACCCTCTCCAGGTTTAACTCCCTGAGGAATCTCAGGATCCTGGAAGGTTCTAGGGTAGGTATTTCTTCCTCCCCTATCTGGTAACAGCCCAGACTACTAAATCTTCTTTGAATGACGGCATCACAGTCCGTGAGGAGGTGTATCGGAGTTTCCTCCGCCTCTCCACAGAATCTGCATATGCCGTCACCTACTAGGCCAAGCTTTCTCAGGTGCCCCCTGAGTCTGCAATGCCCCGTAAGGAATCCCGTAAGAATACGGATCCTATTCTTACTCAGACTGATGAAGGCTTTCGACCTTTCCTGGTTATAATCGCCCAGACAGACCTTGGCCTGCCTCAGTCCCGGGATGGTGTTCCAGAGACGAGCTCTTTTAGCCACCTCCTCCTTCTTGATTTCTTCTAGAAATACTTGGTCACTGACTCCACAAAAGGGCTCTGGCCCAATAAGTGGCGATACAGCGCCTTCCTTTGCCAGGGCGTCAGCTGCCTCATTACCTTCCACGCTGACATGTCCCGGCACCCAATGTAGGGTAACTTTATTGCTCCTGCCTAGTTTGCCTAGGCAATCCCATACCATTTTAGAACTGAGTACGTAAGAGCTCAGTGCTTTAATGGCCCCCTGACTGTCGGATAGGATAACTATCTCCTAATTCCAATATCCCCGATCGAGGTTCAACTGAGCGCACCTTCCAATAGCGTAGATTTCCGCCTGGAAGATGCTAGGAAACTTGCCCATGGGTTCTGAGTGTTTGATTCTAGGCCCAAACACCCCTGCCCCGGTTCCTTCGAAGGTCTTAGACCCATCTGTATACCACTTAATGGCATGCTTGCTAATACTGTCCAGGGCGGATCCATCGCTCCACTCTCCTTTCGTACTTAGCTTCGTAGAAAAATTCCTAACGAAGCTATATTTCTTAGTCATGCTATCTCTAGGAAAGTCCCAGGGGGGGTCCTGCAGAAGGGGGCATTCGCCTCCCACTCCCCAGCCCACATCACCCCATGCCCTCCCTAGAGATTCTGAGGAGGGCTCCCTTCGCCACTCGCTCCACCACTAGGTGGAGCGGTGTGAGATTGAGAATAACCTCAATCCCGGCTGTGGGGCACGTCCTCATAGCTCCCGTCGTGCATAGGCACGCAAGGCGCTGTACTTTGTCAAGAGTCTTCTTGACCTTCTCGAGCTTTGCTCTACTGTACCACGCTACTGCACCATAGGTGATAATAGGTCTCACCATCATAGTGTACATCCAAATAAGAATTCGAGGAGGGCATCCCCAGGACTTGCCCGCCACCCTCCTGCACACCATGATAGCGCGAGTAGCTTTACTGGCCGTTATTTCAACATGCCTATTCCACAGAAGCTTACTATCCAGAGTTACCCCGAGATATTTAACCTCCTTCTTCCACTCTAGATCAACTCCAGCTAACTGGATACTTTTCAGATGTGGAAGAGTCCTGCGCCTTGTAAAAGGAACTACCGTGGTTTTCGCTGGGTTAATACCCAACCCCACAGAAAGGCACCATCTATTAGTGATGTCAAGACCCCTCTGTAGTATTTCACAGAGGGTATCCTCGAACTTACCCCTGGCAATTATGACGATATCATCGGCATACCCCTGACAGGAGATGTCGAGATCCGCCAGTTTGCAAAGGAGTTCGTCTACTACCAAACTCCATATTAGGGGTGACAAAACCCCCCCTTGAGGACAACCCCTGGTCGTACTGACTCTAATGGTTTCTTGGCCCACCATCGTCTCCACTGTTCGTGTGGACAACATCTCATTCACCCACCTCACCATGGTGCCGTCAACCCCCCTTTTAATTAGGGCCCTACTGACGGCCTCATGCGAAGTGTTATCAAAAGCACCCTCTATATCAAGAAAGACACAAATGGCCGTTTCCTTGACATCTAGAGATTCCTGGATAGCACTCGTCAGCTCATAGAGAGCGGTATCCGTTGATCTTCCCGCTTGGTATGCATGCTGTCGCGGGTGCAAAGGCACCCTCTCCAGAATCTCCGTTCTTATATAACTATCCAAGGCCTTCTCCATTGCCTTAAGAAAAAAGGACGTAAGGCAGATAGGCCTAAAGGATTTGGGCAGGGTGGAGTCCTTATTCCCTGCTTTCGGGATGAACACCACCCTTGCCCTTCTCCATGGTCTCGGTATGTACCCGAGTGCCAAACTGCTTCTGGTTATTCGAACCAGGTGTGGTAGGATCTCCCCTATGCCCCTCTGTATAAGGGCGGGAAAGATTCCATCCACACCCGGTGACTTGTATGGCAAGAACGAGCCAATTGCCCATTCCAGCCTCGAAGGAGTACAGATGGCTTTGGCTACTTCCCAATCCACCCTGCCGGGCCTGCCCGGTTCCATCACTTCCAAAACCTCCTCCCACGGTAAACTCCCCGGGAAGTGAGTATCCAGCAGGAGATGAGCCCTTTGCTCTCCATCATGCGTATAGCTGCCATCAGGATTTCTGAGCGACATATGAGCTCCCATGCCATGCTTGGCCATTGCTTTATGCAGTCTGGCCGCCACCGGCAGGGAGTCAATCTCACCACAAAATTTCCTGAAGCTATTTCTCTTGGCTTTCCATATTTCCTTATTGTAGGTTGTCAGCTCCACGGTGTAGCTCTGCCAGTCTCCCATGCGTTTTGCTCTGTTATAGAGCATTCGCACTCGAGACCTCAGCTTCGCCAAGTCCTTGCTCCACCAAGGAGCATCCCTACTACGATGCAACCTGCTAGTGGGGCAGCTATCCTCAAAGGCGCCTATGATTGCCCCATTAACCTCATCCAAATAATGTTCCAGCTCCAGCCGGCACTGTGGAGCCTTCACAGTGCCTATACGGCTAAGAGCACACCCTAAATTGGTTTTAAACTCATCCCAATTTGTACGTCTGGGGTTCTTCCATACAGTCTCCCCGTCCCCGAGCCCCTCTAGATCAAACATAATGATCCTATGGTCTGAAAGGGAGGGCTCGTTCGAGACCTTCCAGTTCCGAACGAATTGCCCGATACTCTGACTACCTATCGTAAGATCAAGAACTTCCCTCCTAGCTCTAGTTACAAAGGTGGGCGCTGCCCCCACATTAAAAATGTCTAGATTATATTGAAGGATAAATTCTAAGAGGTACTCACCTCTCCTGTTGTTGTCGCTGCTGCCCCATACTCTGTTGTGGGCGTTGGCATCACATCCGATGAGGAGTGGCAGCTTCCGCTCTTGACAGTACGCCACCAGCTCCTGCACCTCCGCTGGCGGTACATCAGCCCTGTCCCCAGCGAAATAGCTGGATGCCACTACAACGGCGCGGTGATTGCCTCCATATTGTAGGTGGGCCAAAATAGGCACTAAGTCCCGCGTCGTAAATTCTGAAAGACAAGTATAATTAATATTGTTCCTGATCAGGATGCAGGCCCTAGGTTTGTCACTTTTTGCATCCCAAATTACCTTGCTATCCTTACCTGACAGCCCGCAGATCTGTCGCCCGACTGTCCAAGGTTCTTGAATCAGCACCAGTCCTAGTAGCCGCTTGGTGAACAACCTTGCTATGTTGGCTGATGCCCCCTTAGCGTGGTGCAGGTTCACCTGGGCTACCCCGGTGCTCAGTCCCACAGCATGGCTGTTCATGGAGGGGTGAGAGGAGGATCCCCCTCCTCTTCCAGGAGCATCTGCTCCTCCTCCTCCTCCACCTTCGAAAGGCTCACCCTGAGAGATGAGAGATCCACATCTCCCAGGCTCACCGTTCGTTGGGCCTCCTCCGGGGGGCAATCCTCCCGCGGTGTTACTTCCTCTAGGGTGGAGGGCGAAGGAGCTTGATGCTCTTTCGTGCCCGCCTCATCCTCGGACTTCCTGAGTCCTCTAACAGGGAGTTTACCAAAACGGTACCTGATCTGGTACCCCTCCCTCTTCAGTGCCTCGTACGATTGGC
>JAAEAF010000705.1:0-14145 GCA_011037195.1 Triatoma infestans
TTTTTTCATTTACTACGAGTCCCAATTTTTTAGCTGACGCTTCCAATGCTTCGAACGCCTCTCTAATTCCAGCTTCCGACCGGCCTTACGATATCAATATCGTCTGCATAAGCTATAATTGTACTTGTTTGTTGAAGACATGGCTGTTCGTCTGGATATGGGAATCTCGTATTACTTTCTCAAGTGCAATATTAAACAGCAGACATGCCAAAGCATCTCCCTGCTTTAATCCATTCATTGTTTGTAATGGCTCCGAATGGGAAGACTATATTCTCACTTTGCATTTGGGGTTGGACATGGTGACCTTAACCATTTCAATCAGCTTTCTCGGGATATCAAGATCATGCAATGCTCTACACAGCATATTTCTATTAATCTTATCATAGGCTGCCTGAAAGTCTATGAAGAGGTGATGTGTCGTAATGCCATACTCAGTGGTTTTTTCCAAAATTTGTCGCAACGTAAATATCTGGTCAGTGGTGGATTTTCCCTTAGTGAAGCCACATTGATAATCCTTAATATTATTTTCCACATAGGGTAGCATCCTACTGAATATTATGTTTGACAAAATCTTGTAGGCGGTGTTTAATAAGGAGATGCCTCTATAATTATCACAAATAAGGGGGTCTCCCTTTTTATGAATCAGGCATAATACACCAGTACTCCAGTCGTCAGGCATTCTGTTTTGGGCCCATATGTTCTCCAAGAGGTGTGTCAGTTCTTTGATAAAGTCTTGTCCAGCACACTTAAACAGTTCGCCAGGTAGACCATCAGATCCAGCCGCCTTGTTGTTTTTTAATTTTTCTAGGGCATCAATCACCTCATCATAGGACGGGCATCAATCACCTCATGGCTCCCGAGCAGGTCACCAAAGTGCTCCGTCCACCTTTTTAAGACTCCCGGAATATCATTGACAATCTCACCGTTCTTGCTTCTACAGGCATTGGTTCTCGGTTTAAATACCTGTCTAGTGTTATTGACTTTCTTATACATTTCCCTACTAAGCTTTTTACATTTATACTCCTCGATCTCCTCGAGTTGCTTTTGCATGAACCTTTTCTTTTTCTGTCTTTGGATCCTCTTTTCTATCTTCCTTGCTTCCCTATAATTCTCGTGCGCTGTCCTTGTGCGCTTCTTCTGTATCATCACTCTATACAACTCATTCTTCTTCTTTGTTATTTCCTCGCATTCCTCGTCGAACCAGCCATTTCCTCTGTTATTTTGCTTTATTCCAATTACTTCATCCGCCGTGGCCGACATAATGTTCTTGAGAATAGACCAGTCCTTTTCCACATTTCCTACACTTTGTTCTTTTACATTCTCCCTTTCTATTTCCCTTATCTTTTCATCTGTTTTTTGCTCAAATCTGCTTTTCACCTCTGAATCCTTCAGTAATTCCGTATTGTATCTAATTGTTCTCGCGCCCCTCTCGTTCCTAGTCTTAGATATTCTCGCTCTCAGTCGGCTAACAAGAAGAAAGTGGTCACTGTCCAAGTTAGCACTCCTGAACACCCTTGTATCTAGCAGGTCTGATCCGTGGCGTCTATCAATTAGGAAGTGGTCTATTTGATTAACTGTCGTTCAATCAGGGGATGTCCAGGTACCGTTATGGATCTTCTTATGATCGAAGAGAGTACCTCCGATAATTAGATTACGGCAGATTGCAAAATTGAGGAGTCTAAAGCCATTATCCGAATGCTCTTGGTGCAGCTATATTTACCAATATTCTCACAGGTGTCATCTTTGCCAATTTTTGCGTTCATATCTCCAATAACAATCTTAATATCGTGCCTTGGGCAATGAGAGTAGACATCATCAAGTAAGTCGTAGAAGGCGTCTTTCTCAGTATCCGATTTATCATCCGTAGGGCTATGCGCATTAATTATAGAGTAGTTAAAAAAGGTACCACGTATTCTTATTTTGCAGAGCATGGGCGAGTAAGGCCGAAAATCAATAACACTTGCCTGTAGTTTTTTGCTTATAAGAAATCCCGTTCCAAAGGTGTGTCTTCGGTCATCGCAGCTGTAGCACACCGAGTAATCTTTACCACTCATCATTCCTTTACGTGTCCATCTCATCTCCTGGATTGCCAGGATGTCAAGTTTATATTTGAGGGCCTCGTCAGATAAAATCTTCAGGGCTCCAGGTCTGTACATGGAACGTACGTTCCAGGTCGCGATCTTTAAATCGTGGCGCCTTTTGAAAGTTCCTGGTCTTTTGCCTTTAATCAGTCCGTTGTTCTCTATTTCTCTTGTTTTCGTAACAATTGGGTTTTCCGGGGCGGGCTGTTAACCCTGCACCCAACCCCCAGACCTGGAGGGCCAGAGTTTGATTTTGGGGCATCTTTCCCCTAGAAGGGCTGTCTTCACTGGACTAATGAACCCCTTCTGCCCATTCGCAGTAAGTCCACTTACTTGACCTGTGGGTGCCGCCGTTGGTCTATACATCAAGGCTCTTCCGCCGCCACCCCGCCATGTGTCCTGCTGCCGACACATTGCATCTTAGCAAGCCTTAACCCCAGTTATTCCAGGGCAGCCTCACTAAGACCCCCATCTCTCGTTTGCTCGTTGATCCATGCCGCCGAAGGGATTGGGTACCACAACCTTGGAATGGATTACTCAACTTAACAGGGTTACCACGGGTAGGTGAGAGTGGAGTTGGGGAGGATAGGCTATGTGGCCGAACCTGTAGGGATCAACTATATGGTGCGCATCACTCCCCCATTATAACCCCATTAGACTAGGCACTTTAAATATATTTTTGTGGTACCCTTTTAGAAAGTATACGTTCTTGCACCCTTCTTTTTCTGCAAGGACTCCAATATATGTAAAAGTTCCTTTGTTGTTTACGGTTAATAAACCACTTTCAAACACACTGGAAGAATCTGGTCACAACTGGTGTGTATAATGTTTCTGCGTTTACCGTAAACATTGCAAGATGCCGCTTTTACACAAGAGGAGATGGAGAAGTTTAACGATATGACATGCAAGAAATAAAAGGTCATGTTGAATGCAACCGGCTAGAAAAATTACCAGAAGGAACAGAACTAGTAATTATAGACCTTCAACTAATTATTCATAGAAATAAAATCCAATGTGGAAATGTAGATTTAAATTATAAAATACAAATTAAATTGGATGTACCTACATTAAGTAAAAACAAAGAAAGGATTGTATTTTGTGTGTAAATTATGTTGTACATTATTGACAAAATAAAAAAATAAAAAAAATAATAAAACGCTGTTTTTCTCTATAACCCCCTCCACCAAAGTAGTTGAAAGTATGGTAGTTGAAAGCATAGTAACCGTCGTTTCTTACGGAAAAGAGCTAACATAACCAACAGGCTACTGCATATGCAGTAAAAGAAATAGATCCCCCATTTCTACCAGTTATTAGTTACCACCTACAAGGAAACGACAGCTAGAACTAGAAGAGATCGATGCAAGAAATCAAAGATCGTGTTAAAGTTTCTGATGCAACCGGCTAGAAGAATTACCAGAACTAGTAATTCTGGTAGGCCTTAAACTAGTTACTTATAGAAATAAACTCCGATATATACTACAGATCGAAAATGTAGAGACATTGTACATATCTAAATGCTGGTTAGTAAGAGATATACAGGACTTAGTTTTAGATTTAGACTATAAAAAATAATTAAATTAGATAAGTTAAAACATACTGCAAGTAGACTTAAAAAGAAAGATTTGTATTATGTGTGTAAATTATGTACATTATTAACAAAATAAAAATAAAATTGTAGAATAAGGGATGAATTTTGTAATTAAACAAAATATTGTGTCTGTGTTATTTATAATAGAACCGTACACATCTATGTATTATGGGAGAAAAAATGATAGAGAAAACGGTGATCAATTTTTACTTTTAATTGTTGTAATTATTTCCTTTCTTTTGGATTGCAAAAATAGAGAAACATTTATTTTTTTTTCTTTAAATTATTCACTTAACAACATGTAGTGCTAGCGCGCGTGTTTGTGCAGGGACGCGTAAGGATAGTTTAGGAATGATCTGACTCTGCAAAATTACTTCTGTGTTATAATTTCCGTCTAATAAAAACAAGTTAAAACATTAAACAGAACTAAAAATGAAGTTTCTTTTTTGGGAATATTTTGATAAATTTCTTCCAAATGACTACAGAATATATTTATCTTTCTAATCAGTACTAATTACAACAAGTTTGGGGCCAGGCACTTGTATGTTTGCACTTTTTTTTTTTTGTTTTAAACAGCTCTAACGATTTTTTAAACTGATAAACGTTAGTGCTGGAGAAAATGTCCACAGCTCCAAAGAGAAGAGTTTGAATTAGGATATAACGCAATCATTTCCCCAGATTAGAAACTAATTTTCCTATACTTTGCAAACTTTGGTTTAACTTGTTCCAATATTCTTCGATTTAAAAGTAACATATTTTTAGTGATTAATATCCTATGCCTGTTTAACAATGTAAGACAGTAGAACTAGTTTTTACAAGTTTAGAAAGGTTGAGGAAAGCTGATTCGACTTGGAAATTACGAGAAAAACTGTTATTGCAATCCACAATAATTACCATACGATAACTTAATTTAAATCAGCTCTAACGATTTTTTTTTTTTAACTCAGAGTTTTCGGCGGGTAAAATGTCTAGCAGTTCCAACAGAAGAGGTCGAATTTGGATATTGATCTTTCCCAGATTGAACTTATTCCCTAACTACTTGTGCGAACAATGGTTATCTTAACTTGGTCCAGCTATTTCTTCGATTAAAAAAAGTAACATGTTTTTAGTGCATAATATCATATGCTGTTTAGCCATTATGCCTGTTTAACAATGTAAGACAGCAGAACAAGTTGTTACAGTTTAGAAAGGTTGAGGAAAGCAGATTCAACTAGGAAATTACTAGCAAAACTGTTATTGGAATCCACAATAATTGCCATACGAAAACTTAAGAATGTTTTAGTACAATATATATTTATATTCTTTTGTATTTCTTTTTTTTTTTTTTTTGTGGTTATTCGACAAATTTAATTGTAGTCCAATCAAACTTTGCTGTGTGCAGTGATTTTATCCAAAATATTACATTTTAACCTGACCAAAATCCCCAAGACATTCGTCTAATCATTCGCCATGACTCATTAGCACATCCACAACTCTAGGAGTAAAATTCATCTGTTATTCACTAAGGAAGTATTTCTATTTAGGTGATGTATAAATCCTATTAATTTAATAAATTCTCTAAGGGAATTATGTATGTAAATTGAATGCGTATTAGATTACAAAAATGTTTAAAAATATAGAATAATTCATTTACCATTTAAATTGGAAACTGATCACTATTTTGGGGGAATTAAGTACATAAATTGAGTGCTTCTTAGATTAGAAAAGTGTTTAAAAATATGGGGAATTTTGTACATAAATTGAAATAAAAAGACTACCAGTTCTACTAAGCTTCTTTTATTTTTCCTTTCTCTAATTAATTTGTTTAATTGTACAAACAATTAGTTCGACAGACGATTTTTTGAAAATTACATTATTGCTGTTTGATCAGCTTTGCACTAGCTGTAAGATATTACTGAGAAACTCCACAAACTATCTCTAAAAAAATTACTTTTGCTCTAATAAGAAGTGTTTAAAAATATATAACAAAATTCATATAAGTTCCAGACAAAAGATATTAGTAACTACTTCGTCGTACATTGCGTTAGATAACAGATCCAACGACTTTAAGCTGTACAAAAAAAAACTTACAGAAGTAACTGATTCATAAATCAATATACTGGATTCTCTATAAATATAATCGATCGATAAAAAAAAAAATAGAATTATTTTAAACAAGGAAAGTGGAGATTTAAGTTTTAATTGTTTACCAAAAAAAAAATTTACATAGTCTTTGTCTCAGAAATCACTATATTGGATGGATATATGTGTTGGTAAACATACTTGATCGATAAAAAAGTTTTTATATAAACAAGGAGGGAGCGTGTGAGAGTTTTCTCTTAAGACTTAGGTAAAAAAATTAACTAAATATAATCAGGAAAGTATATGCCAAACATTGTGCACACCCAGAGGTTAATAAACTTTGTACGAATGGAAAAATACAGATGCAAAGGTTAATGGAACCCTGGCCTGGGGTACGGGGGCAGAGCAACTCTTTAAGGTCCATGTTATATATGGATATATAGGGAAAGAAGGTGAGAGAGATGAGGAAGAAGTATGTGGGTGAGGTATAAGGATCTAAAGAAAACTACTATTCCCAGGTTACCACAATAGCTGAGTGGTGAAAGCAATGGACTTGCATGGAGAAGGTTGCGAGATCGCTTTTGCTGACCTCAGCAAAAAAAAAATTAATTTTTAACATCTCTTCGCCACCAGAAAGGAGGTGGTGGAGGGGTTGGGGAGGAAGGGGATAGATTGGGGGAGGCAAGTGGGGGTGAGGGGGTAAGTAAGTATAGATGGGGTGGACGAGGGAGGACGGCCGCCATGTTGTGCAGAAAACGCTTTAGAACCCGTCAATTCTATCTACTATCCTCAACTGGTACCGCTCGCTCACAAACCCTCAAAAACTCAATGTTCCTGCAAACATGATTCAAATAAACGTTTGAAACGTGTGTTCTTTACCACTGTATATATTTATCTCACCAATATTATTTTCGGCACTTTGGTCAGCATTGATTTGAAAGAAACTGCACCAGTTTTTTCGTAGATGTTTCGATTAATATATACCTAATCGTCATCACTGCTACAAAAAGAGAGAAATCTGGTGTGAAACACTCACACAACTTTCTCAGTAAACTGCAGTTTATAAAATTGTAACTGACAAACTTTATAATTAGTATACCAAATTTAATGAAATTCGTCCGTGTTTTTATGAAGAAAAGCGTAAAAATTAAAAAAAAAACTGTTCAGTAAAAACGCACTTCTAGTCTTCCGAATTTCTTCAAACACGGGATTTCAACAACATATTTAATTCCAATTAATATTATTTAGTTGATAGAATTGTGTAGTTAAGTGAAATAACACTTTACAAAAAAACCTAACCTTACCCCTCCCCCAAATGTGCCCTTAAATGGAATTTTCCTGGAAAATGTTTCAAATAAAAGTTGTAGATGTTTGTATGTGTAGGTGATATACCAAGTTTAAAGAAAATCATTCGGGCTATTTTTGAGAAAATTTCAAAAAAGTGATAAAAAAAAAAAAATTCAGTAAAGTGGTATTTTCGGTTGCGGAATTTTGACAGATAAGTTACTGTCAGATCCCATGGTGGTACCCAAAGGGAATATCTAGTTTGAACTTTCTGCGATTTTTCGTTTTTTGGGCTATGCTGTTCATCATACATACATACATTCGTACACACACACACCACCCGAGCCAATTGCTAAAAACCACTTCCTTGGGTTCAGGATCTCAAAACGGATATTTCCGGTGAAAACTCGATATCGAAAATTTGACACGATTACAATATTCCTCTTACTAGGAGTGAGAGAAAGTAAAAAAATACGGATGATAGTAGCTCCTAATATAGCCAATGAAATGCTTAAATATAACTTACATTTTCTAATTAACTATTTTCTATCTTGTAACTAATATCTAAAAAGCTGGGTTAGCTCAGTGGTAGCGCGCTGGACTAGCAGGCGGACGTCCCGGTCCGAGCCCAGCATGCTGCCGTTAGAGTTTTCTCTTCCTAGGAGCCTCTACAGCTCACTGTCCGGTGGTGGGCAGTGCTGTCTGTAGCTAGAGAATACTGCTCGGAGGCCGCCAGTGCACTAAGAAGGCTCCGGGCACAAATAGATCTCACATCACCTTTCTCTTACTACCAAATTTTCTTCAAACTAATAATTTGTAATAAATGTTTGCTGATCTCTTAGGTTTCCGCGGCCATTTTTATGAACACTTGAGTTTCCGGGTTTAGACCGCATCAGTGGTTTGTTAAAAACTGACGTTTCGCCCATGTAGCAATGAGCCTCTTCAGGGTTTGAAAGCCAATAAGGCAATAAGGCACCCTTGCGGTATTGTAGTCATCTAAATCTTATAAAATGACTTTTTCGAGGAATTCACAGTTAGTGTAACAAATTTAATAAATTCCTGAATACTTGCTGACTGAATTTTGCCTAATTTTGTAGCCTCCTAAAATAGTAACACTTGGGCAAAATTCAGTCAGAAAGTTTTCATTTTTTAAACAGAACTATTGAAGAGATGAAACATTTAAAGAAAATGTACAGAGTTGTGAGTTGTGTTTAAAAAAAACCTCTGCTTGTAAAAACATATCTTTATTAATTCATATTTATGGGATAGTAATTGAGTTTTTTATTATTAAGATCAGTTTTATATTTTTAGTTATTAATTACAACTAGAAAATTTATAGTAAATTTAAGATTTTATGAGGTATATGTGAAAGCACTATAATGTCACCCGTACATGTTTTTTTTTTTTTGTAGCAGTGGTGATGATTATATATTAATCGAAACGTCTGCGAAAAAGCATATAGTTTCTTTGAAATCGATCTTGACCAAAGTCCCGAAAATGAAATTGTTGAGATTCAAATAAAGTGATAACCCTTGATATATGCACTTAGTATGCAAGGTTTAAAGCAAAAAGGTCAGCAACTTTCGAGAAATTCGCAAAAAATAAACGAAATTACTAAATCAATATAGTTTTACTTCCGGTTGACAAATTTTAACCCACATCATTGTGTCTGATGCAAAGGTGGTACTTAAACAGAATATCAAGTATGAATAGTTTCAGCTTCCTGGCCCGCAAGGGTTATCTGTTGCATACAGTTACTTGAGGAGTAGAGAACCCACGGGTTAACCCAGCTCAGTACTCCATGCACTTCGTCAGAACAGTACACATTCACTTAAACTACCCGCATTCTACATTTTACAGACAAGGACAAACACAGTACACAAACTGAGGTCTCCGTTCCTGTTAATCGGCATATGCCAAGGGAGAAGGAATGGGTTAGCTCAGTGGTAGCGCGCTGGACTAGCACGCGGACGTCCCGGTCCGAGTCCAGCATGCTGCCCTTAGATTTTTCTCTTCCTAGGAGCCTCTACAGCTCAATGTCCGGTGATGGGCAGTGCTGCCTGTAGCTAGAGAACACTGCTCGGAGGCCGCCACTGCACTAAGAAGGCTCCGGGCACAAATAGATCTTTCAGGTCGCAGTGCAATAATCGCCTATAACAATCTTATCTTCAGCTTCCTGCAATTTTTTGTTAGTTTTTGACATATTATGTATTTTCTTACCGAATATCTCGCCAATATAGCAAGGGTGCTTGCTTGGAGGGTTGAGGGCACACTATCCTGTAATTGCCATTTCACTGTAGTTTATAAAATTGAGGCAAATTTATAAAAAAATTGATATTTGAAGAAAATTAGTAATTTAGAAGTTGGAGTGTTGCAAAAGGAGAAACAGTGTGGGGCACTCACAAAGAGTTTCTCTATTTTTAACTAATTTAGTTTGGGCGGACGGCCTATATTGGGCCGATATTGAAGGAACAGTTGACGTGCAGCATGGAGCAACATCTCAACAAGATGGGTACATCTCACAACTGCAGAACCGCTCTCCCCTCCACCTATTTAACTAGATATGAGATATTGGCTTGCCAAGAGATGTTGTGATTGAGTCACTCCACCCAAACAGGCCGGCGGCTCAAGTTATTAGCTTCCTCATGGCCTGCAGTTATTAGAGGAATTCATCTAAACTGTCTTAAAAATACATTTAAACCAGACGGCATCTAAAAGTTATTTATATTTATTTCAACATTACGTGAGACCAGTGGTTTTTTAATAGAGCTCATACTTCAAAATTAAAAAGCTTGTTTTAAGCATATTACATTAAGCTGTTAAGCACTGGGCTATATTATGGTATGATTTGTGTGAGTTGAAATGTGTAAGTATTGACTCAAGTATTTGAGAAATACTGGAACCATGTAGGACTATAGAGAGAGAGAAGTAGCGACAGACTAACGGCGATAAATTATAGATTCAACTACCAGGGTCTACGGCTTGAGACTTTCCCAGTAGTTTGGTATAAACCAACGTTTTGCCCTTATTGCAATAGGTTTCTATAGGGTTATTATTGGTTTGATAATGGACCAACACTAGCAGCAACGCAGTGGATGGTTCTGAAGTAATATGGCTCTACAAGAGGAGACTTAGACTCACTTGTGAGCAGAAAAAGGGAGGTAAAATTAGGCTCCGCTCACTACTTGCAGCCATTCACGTGCAAGAAGGATAGCAAAAGTTAGGCCACAACTCTCTATAGTATTACATATAGACTCAGAACATATAATATTAACCGTCCGCAAGTCTGGTGTTCACAAAGAGGTCCCAAACTGACTGAGAACGCCTCCTATACTCGTCCCATGGGCGATTTAACTCCCAGTTATAGGAATCTTGCTCTTACATCGCTTTGCAGTGGTAGAGGACATCGAACGGTATCTCTTCCTCAAACAAGCGAAATCTGCAATGAACACTATGATATGCTTCCCGAGCTTCAGTGTGTGGTCAATAGACCCACCATAACCCTTAAGGCCATATGGCTCTGGTTGAGCAGGTCTGCCGTAAGCTTCTGTGAGTGTCCTCTAATGAACTATTTCGTGTCTTTGGCCGTGTTATACCTCACCAGGCCTCTGATTTGGTGCAAACTCAGAACATAAAAACTGATTTTGTCACTGCCCTTGGAGCACCATAGAAAGTTAACGGACCGGATCCATAATAGTACTACATCAGATTTGCTCATCTCGGAGAGGAATTAACCACACCAACTTAGAATTAATCTAGTAAGTGCGGATGGTTTTAATTACACTTCTTATGGAGAATTCTGTTTTATAATCTACTTAGCACAGTATAATATAGTCACGACTCCCGAAAGACTGGGACATACCTGTCTCTAAACCCATCTACATTTAAGTTCTGAATGTAAAATTCCGGTCCGGGTCTATTCGGATCAACCCGATATTAAGGTGCGAAAATTGTCCCCAAAGTTGTGAATCGGAACCATAGGATTTGTGGGCATCAGGATCAAGTCCGATTCCATTCCATCATACATAATTATGATTCCATTCAATCATGCATAATATGCACAATAGTGATAATAAGCACATACATCTGTTCAAGCCGAAGGGCAATCTCTTTGGCCTCACCCTGGATGTAGTTATTTAGTGGCGGCGAGCCGAGTAAGCCTTCTAAATCTGCAGTAGGGGCAGAGCTGATAGCCTCTGAGGTGCGCACAGAGGCACATTGCCGATTATCACTTTAGTTCCCTTCTACAACGCCTTGGTTCACCACAGCACCAACCCGTGGTCAACATACGGGCTGACATATTTTGTGTAAATCCAAACTATTATTTTGAGGTTCCTTCCCAGTTCTTTCCACATAATTTTTTACAGATGACAAGGGCGAATTTTGCTGTTATATAGGCACGATTAGAGAATGTTTCTTAATGAAAAGGGGAAGGTTACTTTGAGAATGTTGTAGAACTTTATTACGAAGAATCATATTTAATTAATGGTGTACAGATTGTTACAACGTAAAATCAAATATTTACCTTGAAACATAATGTCTATATGATTATTTTAACATATTTTAGCAATTCAATTCCAACCTTAAAATTTGGTTTATTTGAAAGTTCGTATTCTGTAAGTACTTATAATCTCCAGTGAGTAGAAAAGTTTTTTAATCACTAGAGATTAGAAGTAGACCTTTATTCACCAGTGATTTTTCGTGGGGTATTATTCATAAAAGTTTACTGCTTTAATTAACAAACCAGTAAAAACTGTTATATTCTCTGTTGCTATAAGAGGAAGTATTGCGATCGCACCAAATTGTGTTTTCACCAAAAAATCACAGAAACTTGATAGTTCGTTTAGATGCTACTAGGAAGCGCTAGTTTGCACAATTAACTTTTAAACAAACTCGATCAACCGAAATTCCACTTCACTCAATGGAATCTGTATTTTTTTATTGTGATTTTCTCCAAAAAATAGTTCTAAAATAATTGTCTTCAAAGTTTGTATGCGCACTACATGTAAGTAGGTCTATCAATTTTATTTGAAACATTTTTTCAGAAAAATTCATTTACGAGAGAATTTGGGGAGCAGTGAAGTTATGCTTTTCTCTAAAATGCCATTTCACCAAAATAAGTATTGTGCCCCTGATATCAAGTTTCTACGCAAATATAAGTTTTTAAGAAAATTAATATTCTAATAGCGAAAATTAATATTCTAATTAAATTAATAAATTTAATAGCGTTTTTGTTGAACAGTTTTTTCAGTTTTCGCAATTTTCTCCATGAAATCACCGACGAATTTCATTAAATTTGGTATACTAACTATAAAATTTGTCAATTACAGTTTTGTAAACTGCAGTAAGAGATAGTCGTGTGGGTGTTTCACACCAGATTTTTTTTTTTTATATAACAACAGTATCAAATACATAACACACACACACACACACACACAGAAAATTCGATAAAAAGATTTTTTACATGCTTAAATGACTTCAACATATGTAATTCCGGGTGAAAACCCCTAATTTCGAAATTTTGGCACGATCACAGAATAAGATCAAGTAAAATGTTGAGATGATTGAATCTTTATTTGAAATATAACTCTTCCATTCATACTGTAACATCTGCGTTAATTGGCAGATAGGATCAATTTTCCTCCACTTGCAATTAAAATAGAAAATCACACGACCTACACATACCTTTGTCAATTTGAACCCACACAGCCGATCTTCCATAAAATCTATCTGCCCCTCTCATTCTACATTAGTTTCCTTGTCATTTTACTTGAATTCATTTTGTGTTTTGTCCCATTAAAATTAGAAATCCTATTAGGATTCAATTAATTGGATAAACTAAAGTTAAGAGTTTCATATTATGAACTATTTTGAGTCAAACAGGCAAAAAAGAAACCAACACAAATATTGCGTCATGTTAAATTTTAGAAATGCGTTTCACTGGAATCACTGGTTCTTCAGCGGCTGCATGAAAGCAAACAAAACATAATCTAGTGTGAAACAGTTACACCATGTTCTCATTCTGCAATTAATATAATGTACAATTACAATGTTTACAAATGTTTATAATTGAACTTGCCATAAAAAAAAGGTAGTAGGGGTTAAAGAAATATATACCTGCCTACTCTTGCAGAGCAACTCTGACCCAATCAACAAAGCTTGTGGCGGCAGTTTGAAGATAACTCGCATGGGGTCCCATGAACCCCCTAATTGTTCCAGGACAATGTTATGAACAAAAGTAATAGGTTTTTATATGTGCCGTTAGTATTCCATGTTTCGAGAATTCAAAAAGACTCAACAATTTATTGTGTAAAGTAGCATGCTTTGCTTCAAATTAGTGGAGCATTCTACAGTACTTAACTATTATATAAGTGCTACAACCATATATTCATTATAATAATAATAATATAATACTGTATTTATGAATATAATACATATTACAGCGAGTCTGGTGGATTACAATATTTGTACAATAAATATAAAATAAAAAAATGTATATGTATATAAACAAATAATAATAATAATAATAATAATAATAATAATAATCCAAAATAGCAGATTGATAACTAACAGTAACTAATAAATGAATAGATTAATAACAAAAATAAGAATTATTCTTCGATACAAAATCATCTTAATTTTAACACATTACAGATATAATAAGTAAATACTGTTTAATTGTTCATTGTCTGATATGTTTAATAAATTTAATAGATTATCACTATCTGTTAGATCTTGTACAATATATTTACTCAAAAATTTATTTCTATAAAGTAAATAAATAGGACATTCCAGCAAAAGATGTTTTAAGGTCTCCAACCTAAGGTGGTTACATACACAACATATCTCTTCGCTATCAATTCTGTAACTAGTACCTTCAATATACAAATTAATGATAGTCCTGTTACATAATCTTAGCTGCATAATTGTTCGCTGTTTTCTAAAATTATTATTACTAAGTATAGAATTCCCCTTGTCCAAAAGAGCAAATACATCTATCTATACAATGGATTATAGTTACTATTCAATACTCTGTTCACATCATTACTCAGAGTGTGATTAGACCATCTTTCTACTATTTAATCTTTAATTTTTGTAACCAACTCCACACTTATCGTCCCACCAATCGTA